>JANHZU010002232.1:148407-158627 GCA_032468055.1 Acrochordus granulatus | reverse complement strand
CATAGAAGCATGAACTACTAGTTAAACCATACAGGTGTCTGCATATCATTATTTTAATAAAAGTGCATGAAGTAACTTTTTGTCATTTAATAAAAATATACATAGTAATTTATTATCACAACGTAATAAACATTGACAACTATTGGAATTCTATTGTTCTGTTTGCAATTTAAACATTTTTACAAAAATGAGCTTGAAATTAAATCAAATTCTGCCTTTTTATTGGATATCTGGTGGACATAAACCACTATTCAGAACAGATATGCTCAAAGTATATTATATTTCACAACATTTGATGCATGTCCTTTTAAAAATAGCACATGTGAAGATCACTTTATTCGTAAGTATTTCAAATTCATTCAATGTAATGGCATTATTTTGAGGATTTTAATGGTTTGATAATATTTTAGAAGAAATAATTGCCGCAAAATAGTCACCAAAGTTTCAAGAATTGGCTTCATTTCAACATTTCTCATTTCAACTCCAAACCTACAGTGTATTTCATAGTCTCTGGAATGGGCTTAACTATCAGACAACTTAATCACTTGGACTAAATTGCTATTATTATTAAAGTTTACTTAATTTAGGCATACAACCAGATAGATTATAGCAATTTTGGGGAACCATCAAAGGAACACAGAATGTTATAACAATGGTTAGACTTCAATGGAACGACTCAACTTTTACCCACTGAAAATCTAGCCTTATACTCATAATATTGCTGGCTGTAATGGTGTAAACTCTTTTTACTGAACCACCGAAAAATATCCAATTCACTTAGCACTCAACAGCTGTCCTGAGACTGTATTCCCAGCCAAGCACCAACCACAATTACAACTGTAAAAAGCAGAAGCAGCTGCAAAATCTGGGGGGGGAGAAGGAGTGCAAAGAAAAGGAAAAAGTTGCAAGACTTGTCATACAGTTTAGGGTGGATAAAAAACAAAATTTCTTTTCTTTCTCAAACATGACAGCTGTCTTAGTCAAATTATTAGCAGTCTGTTTTGTAACAGAAACTTAACAATATTTTATCAGCTCTGAAGTTAAGGATATTTAAGGACCAGTACAAAGTTTCACACTTTTGTTTTAGCCAAAATAATTATGCACATGATTGTGCAGCACGTGCTCCAATAGGAAAAATACAATTACAGTACAATTAGGCACTAAAAAAAAAGATTGCCGCCTGTATTCTAAACACTACATCTATTTCCAAGATTAATACTTTAGCAGCTGGTACAAAGTTTAGTGATTTTTTTAGTTGATAAAGTGACTGGATGTTCAAAATAAAAATAAAAAATCTTAATTGGAAAGGATATGTTTTCAGCAGTTCAATATGCATTACATTATGCAAATGTTTGATAGAGAGCATCCTATTTTTCTTCTAGAAAAACTAGACAAAACTGAAATTTTCTTCTCTGGTTTCCAGCTAATGTGCTGATTTGTTAGATTTATCTGATATTATAGGGACCTTCTTAGATAGCTAATAATATTGAAAGAGTGGACAAAGCAGCCACCTGGTAATCTTCTGTTGAGTCTTTGCTGCTTTTGGTAGGGAAAAAAGCATTTTTTAATAATGCAAACAAATATTCTAGCTCGAGTTAACTGAATGTACATTAAGATCTCATTGTTTGTGTTTATTTTTTTAAAAACTGTTTTGTTACATAAATGTGGCCTACCGGCACAGATATGAATCATCAGCAGAACTTATTGTTTCAAAGCTTATTGCAACATGACTGCAAATCTTAAAGTAGTTCCAGACAATTGTTCCATCTTTGTTTCCAACTGCTGCATGCTTGAGTATTACAACTGTCAAGCTTCTTTTGCAGAATTTTTAACAGTTGCTTGACACACAGAAATTCTGCCAGTAAAGGTTTCTTTTCCCTGACATGTCAATGCTGTAGGGAATAGATGTTCACTGGCAAAGGTTATGCCTGTCCCATAAGTGTTCAAAGGCCTTAGAGCCCTGCTAGAAAAAAACATCACCAGCGAGAAAATGTTCGAATACAGATGTAAAGTACCTAAACTCTCTGGCAATTGTCTGTACTCTACAATGCCCTGAATTACAACTTTTGCAGATGATACGCGTTCTAGTCTAACACCTCTGAAAGGGTTACTACTGAGGGCAATTTGAAAGTCTGCCTCGTAAAAGATGCGCAATAATTGATTTGGATTGCCATCCTATGCGCAGGTACTTCAATAGATTAGTGAACAGCAGAGGAACTTTTGTGAAGATACTAGCAGAGAGTTGCACTATCAGGATGATTGTTACAGTTAAGCACTCCTTAGGTCCTAATGTTTAATGGAAAGATCAAACATGAAGACTCAGAAATTGTAACAGAGCTTTTTTTTTTCATGTTTTAAAAATCTTGATTATCTTTATTGCCAGTTTTTACAGAAAAAAAGTCCATTGCACAGCTTCCTATCTGCTAACTGCATAACATTAACTATTCAATTTTGTCCAAATTACCTATTGATTTTGTTAGTAATTACGCCAATCATATCTAAACGGAGGGTTAGAATATTTGTTTGTTCTAATATCTAACCTTTGTCCTTATCCTGAGATTAAGCAACTGTATTCTACAAAAAATATCACATATTACTATTCAAACTGTTTTTCAGACAACCCCAATTAATAGCATATGGCAATGCATTTGAAACCCTTTCCCACGCAACGACCGGCCTAACAAAATATAGTGTTCTGTAAGATAGAGCATCCCTATCTTTTCTCCTATCTTCTACGCCCAAAAGATGCATTGCAAGGCAAAATATATTATTAAGGAAAGTTTCAAAGATTTGATGTTACTGAGCATTAAATGCAACTTATGTGTTTTGAACTGCTGAACATGTCAGACTGCTCTAAGAAAAATGGGGGAGGAGGGGAAACTTCCACAGGTTATTACAATTTGATCTTGAAGATAATTTTTGCTCAGTAACCCGATGCAGTGGACGTGGACATTTCTGCTAACGGCACAACGCATTTCAGACAATGGCATTCTTTCTAGTCCCTTGTCTGGCGCTACCAAAGGAAACGTGCTCTGGAAGTATCATGTCAGATTCTTAAAAGTTCTCTGTAGCAGGGATGCAAAGCTGTATGAAAAGATCTGGCTTATGACAGAAATGAGTAATATCACTAATCTGAAAATGGAAAGTCTTATTTTTATTCTATGGAAGGCATAAAAAATATTTCACATCAAGTGCTGGCAATTTTGCAGGAAACTCTAATCTTAGAATTCTGTTCCCCATCTCACATTTAATGATAAACAGGCTGAATGTATTGCCCTACTACTTCCCCACATATCTGCTGGCTTCTCTTGCAAAGCAACTGGAAAGTTAGAGTGTGCAATATAACTAACTGCTGATTACTATGTGTACTGGTTATTTAACTTATAAAAATGGATTTCAAGATCCTGCACTCATCTAAGATGTCTGTGCCAGGAGCAAGTAGTTAAACAGAATGGTTCAGGTACACATTTAGAAAGACAAGATTTAATATTTCTTAAAAATACTTAAATATTCAGATATATGTCCCACCATGCTAGGGCACAGAACATTTTCTTGAAGAACAGGATAATCATATACTACTACTCCATAGTACGGAGTAGAAAGTTGTTTTTTTCCTTAAAATGGTTATTTTAATTCCATTGATTAAACCCATGAATAGAACTCCTTTGCTTGGTACAAATGAAGAAACTAGAATTACAGGTGCTTGGGAAACTTCTGAACCAGCACTAATTAAGTTGCGGCATACAGCTAGTCCTCAAGTTACGACCATTCATCCAGCAACCATTTGAAGTTAAAATGGCACTGAATGAGAGGTACTTATGATGGTTCCTCAGAGTTACAGCTGTCAAAATGTTCCCATAGTCACAAGATTGCAATTTCCTGCATTACCTGGTTTCCCCCAGCAGAGAAACCAGCAGGAACCTGGACTTTGTGATTACATGAGGTTTTACTTAACGAACCATAGCAACTGGGTCTGCCAGAATTGCCCTTGTTAAGTGATATAGTCACATGATGTCTCACTTTATTACCATGTCACTTAGTGATGGAGTTCGTAGTCTCAATCGCTGTTGTAACCAAGGACTACACGTACCATAAGAGATTGCTTCAGGACCTGGTAAGCCAGAGAAAATGGCTCCTGAATTGAATAAACAATAACGTAGGAAAATATTCCACTATATGTAGACAGGATAATAATATCATTGTACTTCAAATTAATTACTGATTTTCCATTGAACACGGATTTTATTTCATGTTTGCCTTCTTATATTTCATCTCTATCACTTTTTAAAATTTTAGGACTGATTTTCCCATTCAAGGATGCTTCCTTTTCTTCCCAGCCTTTCTCTTTACTGACAGATGAATTCCTGTAAAAAACAAGTAGTATAAAATTATATTGCTTACCTGCATGAAGCGTCCTTCAGATGTCCCCAGATTTGCTATAGTAAGATCTCCTTTAACGAAGACAGATATAGAAGTTAACAGAACAGTGTTGAATTGCTCTGGGAATAAGTCAATCCGTTGCAAAGCTGTAGTGACCTCCACCCGATACTCGTCATCTTGAGCTCCACAGTAAGAAGTATTTCTTGAAAAAGTCTGCAAGAAAATTGAATTTGTTTCAGCAAATCACAGGAGACAGTAGGAATGACAGTAGTACAGTGGCTGACAATATGGTAGGAGATCAGGAATACCTACCGTGTTTTGAAAACAGTATTATGAGACTTTAAAAACAAGACAGTATTATTATACTGTATAATTTACATGGTATTACAGGCATATTTTTTTACTACTGACTAGTGATGTTTGTGTCTTTTCAGATATTTCTAAACTGCCAGACAAGGAATCCATTGACACCAGTGGCTGCCTAAAATTCTCTTTGCATTCTTTTAGAGCTTTGGGCTTGAAAGGCAAGAGAGTGAATTCAGTACAGCTCCAAGATTCAAGCAAATAAGAATTACTGCTTCCATCCTAATGCCCCTGCCTTTAGCTGCTCTACATAAATGGAAGGGATTTTTCTTTTTTCTTTCCTCACTGGATCTATAATTTTGAGTTTAAATGGCTTAACATGAGCGTGATGTCCAGAAACTCTGAAAATGTTTACATTACTTCTCTCAGGAGTTGTGTAGCTATTAAATGTTGATTATCCTACTTTGTAGGAACCAGTTTCCTTCATGCTATACTTCTAAAATCTTTCCTTAAATTGTTCTATCAATTTTCATATTTATTTGGATTATCATTTCTGATATCTCAAGAAATAACAGGTTCCAGTTTCTATCTAAAGGTCTACTAATAGTTATATAGATATACTTAAGGTGAATGAAAAATCAGTGGTCTACTCAAACCAAATATATATGATGATACAACTAAAAGAGGGATATCTCAACCTTTACAAATTTATTTCCTATAAAGTTTTTCTAAATATAGAGAAAGTGATTATATTTCTAAAATGTCTGCAGACTACTGAATAGAAAATATCTACAGAATTTTCATAAATCCAGAACATTAGAAACTTGCTTCAGGTAAAAATGTCTTAAGACAAATATACTGTTTATTGCTAGTAATACTATCAAACTATATAGTCAATGCTAGTTTAGCAGGTCCAATATACCAGTGAAGGAATATATATCTTATTTCTATTAGGTCATATAACTTCTTGGAGTCTCCACAGTCAAAGAAATCATGAAGCTAGGCTGCTATTCTTTGGATACCAGATGCCCCAGACTTTTGGATGTGATAGAGATGATGAAGATGGTGTCTACATGAACCTTGCTACTTGGTGGATGGCCAGCAGCTTTCTGTGAAGTGTGTTTGGTTTCCTCTGCTGCTGAAGGTTTTCCATGGCCACTTCCTTTGATCAACTTACCCAGTTATCTTGGAATGGTTTCATCCAGTTGCTGCTGAAGAAATGGACAAAATCCTAGAAAGTCATTTGTGTTTTAGATCCATGTCCTCCCAACTGGTAAAAGCTTCCTGGGAGATGAGATATGGCTGGTCTGGCAGTGATTACCCCTGGATAAGGGAGTGGTGTCTCAGTCCTTAAAGGAGGAATGGTTTATCTCTTTTTAAGAAGCTATTACTATAACCCACCCTGATGGACAATTTTCACCACATCTCCAACAATGTCTCCAACATTCCCCTTCTTGGAAGATTGTTGAGAAGGTAGTTGCACTGCAGCTCCAAAAAATCCTAGATAAAATAGATTATCTGGACTCCTTTCACTCAGGTTTTATGCTGGATATGGGATGGAAACAGCATTGGTCATGGTTTCTGATGATCTCTGATGGGAGCAGGATGAGGGTAGTTTATCCATCCTTGCTCTATTTGGCCTTTTCATGGCTTTTAATACCATCAACCATGGAATTCTTCTGGAGCAGCTATGGGGTTTGGGGTTGGGGGCTCTGTGTTGTCCTGGTTCACTTCTTTCTTCCAAGACATATTTTCAGTTGGTACTGATTGGAAATGAGAGGTCTAACTGGGCAATCCCTGCTTTGAGAGTTCCATGCGGGCTTGGTGCTTTTTCTGCTCCTGTTTAATATCTATGTAAAGCCATTGGGTGTGATTATCCATCACCATGAAGTGAGATATCATTGGTATGCTGATGATACTCAATTATACATTACTGCCCATGGTGAAATAAATGATGCTGCAACTGCCCTTTCTCAGTGCCCAGAAGCTGTTGAGGTCTTTATGGGGAGCAACAGGCTGAAACTGAACCCTGATAAGATGGAATGGTTTTGAATTTGGGGCTCTTTGGTTCTTGGAGAATTGCCATCTTTGGCTGTGGTTGCACTGCCCCAGTCGATGTAGAGGTTGGGTGTTCCCTGGACTCATGACTCTTACTCAAAGAGTATGTGGCAGTCAGAGCCGGGAGGGCTTTTGCACAACTGCAAGTTGTATGCCAGTTATGCTCATTCCTGGGCCAATGTGCCTTCTTACCCCCACCCAGTCACTTCCCATTTGGGCTATTGTCACATACTCTACATGGGACTGCCCTTGAATATATCCAGAAGTTTCATTTGGTTCACAAGACAGTGGCCTGCATAGTTTTGTACAAGTATAAATTTGTGCATAGTCACCTCTTTTGTGGGAACTACACTTATTTATTTGCATCCAGGTCCAATTCAAGGTGCTGGTTATCACCTTTAAAGACCTACATGGCTTGAGACCAGGTTATATGAAGGACTGCCTCTCCCCAATTACATTTACCTGGTCCACCACAGTAGCACAAGATAGATGCAGGTCCCATCTATCAGAGCAGCACATCTAGTGGCACCAAAAAAAAGGGGGCTTCTCTGTGACCGCATACTTTCCTGGAGATAAGATTGGCCCTGACCACAATACTTTTCCAGAAGGCCCTGAAGATATAGTTCTGTCAGTGGGCCTTGGATTCCAGATTGACACGGAGCCAATCAAGTGGCTATCTGATTGCGTTTGTTGCCACCACAGGGTGGTGGTGGTGGTTGTTATGGGTTTTTATACTGTGGATTTTTAATTTTGTAAGCTGCCTGAAGTCACCATGTGTGAGTTGGGTGACCATATAAATTTGTTTAATAAATAATAAATTAGTCTGCAAATATTTTAACTAGTTTTATTACCATAATATATTCTATTGTTCTTTTCAATCCTGCAATTCTTTGACAGGAAATACATACTTTTCTGACAAATCACTCTCAGATTATAGAGTTATCTTGATGAATTGGCGTTAAGAAAAGAATGTAGTTATGCTGCACTGACAATTCAATAGTAATCTATTAACTGAAAATTCATTTACTATTGATGCTTCATATTCTATTTATAATAATAAACAGGACCATTAATATAAATAATAAACAGGACCATTAAGCATTTTAATGCTAAAATAAGTATTTTAATACTGGAGAACATATGATGTGCTTTAGGTCTAGATAGAATATGACTGGAGTTATACATTATTGTGTAAAAATAAGAAAAATATACCTGTCTTCTAAAATCAATATTGTGCTCATTTTTACTAATCATTAAATTTAAAGATTTGTTTTACAATTAAGGTACAATATGCCATGACTGATTACATATTGAAATATTAATGGACTGTATCCTTTAAGTAGCAAACCAGAATGTGAATGCTAAAAATTTTGGTTATCTTTTCAAAATACAAAGCCACTTCATGATGTCACATTCTTTGAAATACAAACAAAATATATTTGTTTGGTGGCTGTATTTCTGCAATAACAATATTTTATTAAAATTATGCATCTGACCAGAAGCAGAGGAACTAAATTTCTGAATTTTTTGAACTCAAGCCCTAAAACCTCTTGCCATGAGTGGTGATAAATGTGGCTAATAGATGTTCAAAATATATTTTGGTCTTGAGTTGAATAGTTCTAAGATTATTGGCATAGCATACCTAATTAATATTGACATAGAATCTGCAATTCATTTTGCCCCATCCCCACTCAAAGTAAGCTTCAAAAAATTTCAAATTTCTGAGCAGACTCTAAAGATGCAGAGAACTTGCTGAGAAAAGGCTGTACTGTATGCTAACAGCCAAAGATAATAGGGGCAATATCAAACATTTTCTCATTCAGACAAAGATTTTTTTTCAGCAAACTCTAGTGAATTTTATTTATTAAAACTTTAATTTGTTCATTTAATGTAAATTAGTTAATTCAGCCCTGCTTTTCCTTGCAGCAATTGAAGAATCTAGTAGGTTTTGATTCCAAAGTACTAAGCAAGGTCTGACCTGCTTGTACCTCGATGGGTGACCATCAAATAATCTCAGGGTTGCACTGAATCTTAAATTTACAAGTCAAAAATCCCTCCACCACCTGGGAAGAAGTAATGGCAAACCACCCTCCTAACTGTTTTGAAAACCAGGAGAAGAGCTCAAATTGCAAGGCTCTCTTTACCTCGTTTTTTTTTTATTCAACTGGAACACTGAAGTCTCCCAGGGAAAGAACACATTTGGGTTACCAAAGGTCTGAGCTAATTGTTTAGAAATGAGTTTTAAAATTAGGCTGAAGGGTCCATGAAGCCTCAGAGTGAGGATGCACAACAGCAAATTCACGGTTGGATTCCCTCTATATACTCTAAATGGATAAAGAAAGCTTTAAAACATTTTTAATGTTTTTAAATAGACATTTTAATTGCCATTTCAAAGGTTAAACCTTTCAAAGCCACTTATCAAGCAACTTGCCATGGAGAGAGTGTGTATCATTTAATTTATAAAAGATAATTATATATCTCAGCTTTCCTTCCTCACCTCAGACTCCCTAAACTATTTTGTTGGCAGACAAAATGGAAAATTAAATTATCTCTGGATTAAATATACATAAATGTAATGCCAAATTCCAGTGACAAATCTCACAAATATTGTAGTTCAGTAAATGTTTTACTGGTGTGTGGCTAACTTTTATTTCTTCCTTTCATGCATTTGAGTGAAAGTACAAAGTCCATTTGTGACTCATACAGGAAAAAGAATTGCATCCGATGTAGGTCAAAACTGGAATGTGATGATACAAACTCATCTCTCCTTCTTTTCCAAATTTAAATTGTATTTTGCTTGCTCATACAATAATCTGTGACAACTAATCTTCATGACATGGGTCTTCAAATTAAATTTATTTTTATTTATTAATTATATTTCTATGCCGCCAAAATCCAGAGACTCTCAGCAGCTAACAGAAACAAGCATTAAAACATCAATTAAAAATATTTAAAAAAAATACAATAAAATAAAAAACCCGATGGACTAGAGAGGTGGGCTAAAAAACATTACACACACACACACACACATATACATATGTTAAAAAATGGGGGGTGAGGGTGGCTAGTGATCAACCAGCCACCTCCAAGATGACGATGAGCCCCCCCGGAGCCCCAGGCCATCCCACAGAGCCAGGTCTTAAGGCCCTTCCGGAAGGCTATCAGGGAGGGGGCAGCCCTCAGCTCGAGGGGTAGGATGCCCCATAGGGCAGGAGCCAACGCAGAGAAGGCTCTTCTCCTAGGCCCCGCCAGCCAAAATTCCTTGGCCAATGGGAAGGACTCCTCTGCTGATTCTGGTGGGTTGGGAGCTCCCTGTCGGGAGTGACGCGGTTCCTCAGATAGCCTGGTCCCGTGCCAGGGAGGGCTTTGAAGGTCAATGTTAACACCTTGAATTGTACCTGTAAGCAAACCGGTAACCAGTGCAGCTCGCGGAACAAAGGTGTTATGTGGGCCGATCTATTGGCCCCTAAAATCATCCG
>JANHZU010002232.1:122795-133142 GCA_032468055.1 Acrochordus granulatus | reverse complement strand
TGGATTAAAGGCGAAACATCTTCGACTTGAGAAAAATCCAGTCCAGATGCCTGTTTTTTAAACTTTGTTGCGAAGCTACTGAGGTACTTGGAATCTATTTTACCAGCTACATTAAATTTTTTCTGACTATGGCCATTTTTATATATATCCATCATAGGCTGAAATAATTTTTATCTGCTTTTGGAAAGTACTTGAAAACCTTCAGTAGCACAACATTTGTGTCTTCAATTTGGAAAAGCATTTGAGATAACCTCAATAGGAATAGTTTTCTTTAAATTCATGGGATGAAGCATATTCCCATTTGGTTTAATTGAATGAGCTAAACAATACCAGTGTTGTTTGAGTAGATACTTTTTCAGTTTGGATCCAACATAAAAGTTACTATACTGAACTCAAAGAGACTAACATAGAATTTGTGGGTAGACAACAAAAAGACCACTAAAAAAAGAATGTAACAGCCAGCAAATTGTTCAAGGGAGCATGATGTCAGAACATTCATCCTGAAGTATAAATGGGTTCTGGCTAGCCTCCACAAGTATAGTCAGCAATGATGTGCCATGTTGGAGGTGCAAAAATAAATAATGGAAGGGTGACACAAATAATTAGTGTTGAAATGTAACTGATAGGGGAAACTTATGTGACCTAATAATCCTTACTGTAAGTGTAAGGTTAATTTTCTCATTTTATCAGTTAACATTGTTTCTTGCTGACTAACCATTTTGTGCATCTCACAATCATTCTGTTCCTTTTTTTAAAAAAAATAAGAAATATTTTTAAAAATATTAAGATCACAAGAAGTTCAAATGCAAACTAACTACCATGCTCTTTGTGAAAATTAGAGATCGGACAAAATCCTGCATGAACTCATCCTGCTACATCATTAACTTTTTCTTTTAGAATTACAGAGTTAAGACTTTTGTCTAAAATCATACAGAAGAGTGTATTATTAAAGCATCTCCAGTTATATCCTGCTAAATTTTATCTTGGGAAACATGCTTTCGTCACCTACTGATACAGATTTCCAGGAACTCAGAACTACATTTAATAATCAGGGCTATAAATTAAAAGAAAAAGATCCCAATACTTTGTGTGCTATTAATAAATGCAATATATTAATGCAACCTGAAGGGAACTAACAAAAGGCAATAGGATTTTCTAGAAGATATAACTTTGTTTTCTTGAAATATGAGACATCTGAAACATCTTTAGTTACGTTCACTGCTTTGCAAAAGTGAATAGAAAAATGAAACCAAGTTAATACATATTTGAATTGTTAGCAAGTACAGTATTTATGTACAATTTCTATTAATGAATTTCCAATATTATTACACTTAGAGTAGCATTTCATAAAACAAAGTGTAAATTATTTAACCAGGTCAAATCAGATTTATCTTAGTATGCTCTTGACGCATGCATATAGAAGTACTGTAGAAATTTATCTTCTATTCTGAAGAAAATATATTATTTCTCTCCATTTTGTTAATTTATAGTAATATTTATGTTAACTTACAGTAAACAGTCCATAGAGTAAAGAGATCATACTATCCCTTTTGTTATCTGCTACAATGCTTTAAATCTCTAAGAATAAAGCAAACTTTTTTGCCTGTGCCATTGTTTCCTTATGATAGATGGCACAATGGGCTTTTATTATTATTATTAATATAAGAAGCCTTTAGAATTTTCACTGATATTCTAAGGGAAAAAAAGCAGATCAATAACACTGTTTTGTTTCAAAGACTGAGAGGGAGGAATATTAGCCAACCTTTACTGAAGAGATACAGAAATACTGTGAATAAAGGTTGAAGGTTTAAAATCATAATAAGGAAGTTCAATATTCTGAAAATATTGAAAGGAGGCCTAGAAAAAGGAATTCACTCAAGAATGCAGAGCAGGGAAAAGAAAACCAGACAAAAGGAATTCATATCATTATATCGGTTTGAGCTGAGTTGTGCTTTATAAAATCTTCACTAAAGCTTTTATTCTTCCTCCTCCCTCCAAGTGTAAGAAACAAACAGATCACATAGCAAAGTTTAGCTCTTAAACAGAAATTATCATGGAAAATTTCATATGTAGAAAGAAATATTTAATTTTATTGTATGAAAGTATTTAATGACTGACGGGAGGCATCATGGCAATGGTGCAACCTGAATCAGGTATCATGATGCATGTACACAACTGGGACGAGAATTCCTGTTGCTAAGCAAGGCGATTGTTAACTGAGTCATGCCCAATTTTATGATTTTTGCCATGGTTAAGCAAACTACTGCAGTTGTTAAATGGATCACACAGTCATTAAATGAATCCAGTTTTCTCCATTAATTTTGTTTGTCAGAATTTAATAGGGAAGATCACAAACAGTCACATGAGCTTGGGATGCTGCAACCATTGTAAATACATGGGTCTTGCAAAGCGGCTAAATTTTGATCTTTAGACCATGGGGATGCTGCAATGGTTGTAAATGTGTGAAACAGTTGTAAGTCAGTTTCTTCAGTGCCATTGTAACTTTGAAAAGTTGTTAAACAAGTGGTTGTAAGTTGAGGATTACCTGCATCAACCTGATTGTGATCTGTAATGGGTACCAATGCATAAAGCTACTTACTTTTGTTCTCTACTTTGCACTTTCTCTTAGTAATGGTAATTGAAATAATACAACAGAAGGAATGTATATTAAAGTAACAAAGTTACCCAAACTAATATTCATATAAACTGACAAACATTCTTGTGAAATAGGTTAATGAAACAAAAGTAAAGATTTTTATTAGTCAAGTAATACTTATTTTAATGAAGAATGCATTGATGTTTTGCCTTCATTTAATCATAATTGTCACTATTCACTCTGCTTAAAGTCCACATCATTTGTTTCTTTCTAAAAAAATCATAAATCCATTAAAGTCTGCTCATATTTTATCGTTTGAATAGATTCGTATTTAGAAAGCAAGCTTGCTTCAGAGAATTGGTGTCATTCTCATTTCACCCAGTTAAAACTGATGGTAGAGAGAATCACTTTCTTATAATTCAGAACTGTAGCACTGGAACCCAAGCAAAGTTGGAACAGCTACCACAGAGTAAGCCCATTTTAAAAAGCAAGATTTTAACACTCTTTTCTTCTTTTGCAGAATTATGTACAAAGAACAACTAAGTAGTTGCCCCCTCTACTTTATGACTCTTTGAAGACAGAGTTCTCCCTTTTCCTGACATTCAACTTTTTCTCTTCTGCTCCATGTAATAGCGGACCAAAACATTTTATAGCCTGAAATAAGGCCATTTCTGTATCAAACAGCTTAATTGCACCTGCATGCGATATCCCTTTCTCTGGCTGTGGATTTCATAAGAGAACTAGATACTTAGATTTCCATGATATAGCAGGTCCTGTTCTTAGATCAGCACTTAACATACATAGCAGATGAAATTATGTAAATGTTCACATATTGTCACACAGAGAGAGATGGAGAAAATCTGAACTACATCTAGTGAGACAAAACCATATCTGGCATAGATCAGAAGAGAAATAAGAGAAACCAAATATTTATCAAATTTCTACACCACCTATCTCATCCCCATGAGTACATTCAGTACATCAAATTAGGTACGTGGCAAAGTTTCTCCTTTTCCTACCTACACACTGAACTTACAAAGTGATTTCATGAAATTACTTCTAGGCATACCTCAACCTCCTTTTAGAAATAAAAAATTATCTAGGAAAGAGTCTTTCATTTTGGAATTTCAACTTTCTCTTTGTAAAGCGAAAAAATACCTTAATGTCATTTGTGTTTGTTTTAAAACCATTTTGAGAAAATGATTAATAAATCTGATGTTTTGATTACTTTTCTTCATTGCAGATTTAGACGTTTAGTACACTTCATACTTGCATCTAAACTATTATTCACTTTAAAATTATAGATACAGGGTTGTTCAAGAATATGAAAGAGGTCATTTCAATGAATGGAATGCAAACAAAACATGTCAATGAATGGAATGCAAATAAAGCAGCCAAATCTTATGCAAGGTTATGTGTGCATAGCTGCTTTAATGGAAGAAAGCAAAGGATGCAGCTGTTTTAATGATTCAAAGAAGGTTGCTTTACTTGCTCTGCTTGCACTGTGAAGTGTTTCAAGTGTTACCTGATAACAATTACTTTCTCCAGACATGATTTACAGTTGCAATACTTTATTATATTCTATTACATTTCTTTTTTAAACTGATAGTTTGTACCCAAAGGTAGAATTAAGTCACATTCCTTTCGTGAATGGACAGGCATCTGCTTGTTTGCTAAAGTTTTAATAACCTCTACGTTAGGTGAAGTAGGGAGGAAATATTTTCTGCATCTTTAAAATGAGAGATATTAAACAATCTAGTCAAGAAGTTCTTGTTCATCTATTAGGACAAGTTATAAACCAAGAGATTCCAATACATGGAAGAAAGTGAATTTTCTTGATAGTTGCAGTTAGACTCAACAACCAGAAACCAGAAGAACTGATATTTAGTATACTGAAATCACTTAAATCTTAAATCTATTAAATAGTCTGTAATATCATCCATACAGATATTTCTTATAGTGATTCAAAAGTTTAGCTTTTAATTGTGTTTCATTATGATTTTATCTACAGTCGCTCTTAATACAGTTTAAAAAAAATTCCACTGACATTTAGGGACAGAAAATTGTAAACTCTGTACTGAGAAACTGAAGAAGAGTTGTACTGAGAGACAAACTGCCCATTGAATATAATACATGTTTGACAGATAAAAGTCTGAACAATGGGATAAACTGTGCCAGTCAGTGAACACTATATTCCAGATAATATAAAACTAAGTGGACCAATGATCTGACTGAATATATTTAAGTATGTTAAACCCATTACCTTTTTAGTTGGACATGTTCTTTCAAGAATAGGGTCATATTAATGATTCATCATAGGAAAAATGTACTTAAAGCATGTAATTTAGCAGAACAAACGCCTAAACCTGTATCATTTCCATTTAGGTCCAATCCATTATCTAAAAGACCTGAAATATGTGATAGATAAAAAGGAAACTGAAAATACAGAATCTTAAAATGAACTTATTAACATTAAAAGAACTGAACTTGTTGATCAAGGCCTTTGATTACAGAGCATGAGCAGTCAGTCAGACAAGATAACCCAAATTCACTGGTAACCTCACATTGCAATGAACAAGGACATACATTCAGTTTCGCCACCACTGCAATTGTTGGCCAGCAGGGACAAAAATAGCTGGGGAAATAACTGAAACTTGGAATATGGGCCCCTTGTCAGTTAATAGGTGTGCTGATTTACTTCCCTCCACTTACCAGGTGGCTTAGGAGCTGAAGGCAGAGTGGTAAAATGAAATAGCTATTAATAACTTAATACACTAATTAACCCCTTAATTTACAACTAAAAGGCAATCAACAACTTATCTATAACTATGAGCTATTTAAAGGATAGAGCAACTCAGTGCAGGTGTTCTGGAGAGACAGAGCTTCACTGATGATGGGCTCTAGCATGAGCCTGAAAGCTTGGAGTAATAAACGTTTAGTCCTACTGACTGACTCCAATTGGTTTTTCCAAAGCCTTTAATGTTATTCAGTCGATAAGTCATGTCCAATCCTTTGTGACCCCAGGGTAGACAGCATGCCAGGCCTGTCCTTTGCTGTCTCCCAAAGATGACTCAAACATACATCCACTGTACTGATGATGCCATCTTATCCTCTGCTGTCCCTTTCTCCTCTTGCCTTCTATCTCTCCCAGCATCATGGTCTTTTCCAATGAGTCCTCTGTTTGTATTATGTGGCCAAAGTATTTGAGCTTTAGTATCTGTCCTTCCAATGAACAGTTAGGGTTGATCAAGGCCTAAGTATATCTAATTTTGGGGGTTATGTTTTTCCTAATAAACTCCTTGGTTTACATGCGGTCAAGAGTCTTGATCAATTATTTCATTCTAAATAATAAGTCATTATCTATTGCACTTATTAGAAGCTGGACATATTTATAGTTGTCCTACAAATTCATTAAACCTTCAGTAGATGTTCATTGATGCATTATCTTTCTAACAGAAGCAGATAAACCTGTTTTTTATTTATTTTACTTGTTATAAATATATGCTACAAAGTGAAATACTAATGACATAAACAATTAAAAAAATAGAAACCAACCAACATAATCAACTGAAACTTCCTTTTCCAATTTAGGAATGATTATATTCAAGCGACATTTTATCATTTGGAGGACATGAAAAAAGCCAGAAAAAAATTGAATGCAAATATATACATTAATCTGAAAGATTTTAAAGACTAAAGTATACAATTGAAATCAGATATATATACACACACACACTCAAAAGTGGAAAGATCTGATACTACAATGGAAGGATGGTTGGTGAAGATGACTGAAGTTGCACAGATGTCTATATTAACTTCTTTGATTAGAGAAAAGACAACATTTGCATTTATGGCTGACTGGAAGCCCCTTAAAGACTTTCTACATAAAACAGAAAAAGTGCATTTACGACTTCTGTTTTCAATGATTAAAAAAAATTGAATAGAAAAAAGTGAACTTTTTAAAAGAATCAGAGTAAGACATAACTTTGTAATCCTATTTGTATTTTCTGCAAAGGAAATCAGAAACTTCTATTTTTATCCCTACTTTCTGCACCATTTTTGTCTCTTTATTCTATATTACTTTCTATGTTCTCTTTTAAACTTTAATGTATATGTATGTATGATGTGTGTGTGTATATATATTTTATATTCAGAGCTTCCACACAAATAAACATTTATACATAATATATACTCACTTATTCATACAAACACATTTAATATCCCTTCCAAAAAATATTTTGCTTAAGGGATTATAAACTTGGAATTTAATTATTGAATAATTTCTGGGCTTGAGAACTTTTTTAAAACCATCATCTTGTATTACTTGCTCGGGTAACATGAGTAGGTTCAGTAAATGTTTTCAAATCATTAGCAATACTTCTGAGTCAATGCTTTTTTCAAATTTTGAATATCCGTTTGATTGTGGATTAGTCATTTAAAATATGAAATATGATTTTAGCTTTTAAAATCAAACAGGATACACCTGCATGGGGAACTTTTGAATTACAGCATACCTGAAGGCATTTACAAAAAGTGGTTTTAAAGCAATTCAAGGCCAAGACTTGTTTGGGCAAATACTGCTATTTTGCAATCAGAGAACTACTAATTCCAATCAATGGCTTTAAGGCTCCTTTATACATGACATTTGTTATATACTGTCATCCTTGAATAGGGCAAAAAAGATTATTATCATCACAAGTGCAAAGATCAGGACAGCTATTTTATGAACAGGCTGCCTAGTTCACGTATGTTTGGCACAATAAACCCACAAAATGCACTTCAAGCTTTCACTGTGTGTTTGTCTTTCACATGAATTCTCAGGAGTGTCTTTCAGCTTTTTTGAAGTTTATGTGCAAGACAGGAGAAGTATCTGCAATGTTCAAATATATTTATTTACATCTATTTTACGATAACATATCCCAGGTTAAATTACATCATCTTCTTCAGATGCATATTGAAGACCTCCTGGTAGGAATCCTAGAAAGTCAAATCCATCTAGCCTAGTGTCAATAATATTGCTCTGACTAAAAAGAGGGCAAGTTGCTAGGTTAACAAGTCAGAAATTTCTACATTTAGAAATACTTGACAAATTTTAGGAATATTCTTGAAAACTTAATCTTTTAAAAGTTAAAAATGTTCAATAAAGACATAAATAATTAATTTAAATATTTCCTAATTTCCATTTTATTGTACCGCAAGATAAAAAGTATCAAGTTGTTTTGAAGATGGCATACGCAATTTCTCCATAGTTACTTTTTTTCAACAATAATGTTAATTTTTTATTTTTTGAAAGGGATTTTGTGATGGCAATCAAGCAGCCTCTTGCAATAACTAACTGAACCTATGAGTCAAGGAAGGGAGAATAATCATGTCTGTCACTAACAGACATGGTCACTAACAGACATGGCCTTAGGAAAGGCCAAAACACAGAAAAACAAAACAAGGGGAACAGTAGTTGAGCTGAGAACCAACTAGAATTTAGATCAAAATAATCTGAGTCATCTCTCTGTACATATGTACACATAACACATAAAATATTGCAGCTCCCCAACATTGCAGTGACAGCTTTCCAGATGATCATCTTTCCCAAGTCTTCACAATATTGTACATATTAAAGCAAATACTTCTCCAAAAAAAGCAAACAGCAACTCATAGCTATGAAGACTTTCTATGTTATAACCTTATATAAAGCTTTATATAAAAATATTTTTATGTAAAGCTTGCAGAAATGATCGGCCAATCAGTACTCGTTCTTACTACTGATCAGCCAGTCAGCACTCACACTCAATAGCTACTAGCATCATTTGGCATAGGCCAAATTGTTCCCCATTGACGATGACTGTGGTGAGCAAAAATGGAGAGAGAGAAAGAGTATCTGTAAAAAATCTCCTTGAAATAGCAGCTCTATCACCATGATGACTTAGCAGCAAACTTGAATGGAGAAGCCTTATAATAATAGTGATGGTTTCCTTTAAATGCTCCCTGAATATTTGCATGTAAGGTAACTTGATACTAAACCCACAGCAGATGTAGAATAAAGGTCAGTTGAGATCTGAACTTCAAGATCAAAAGAGAAAAAGCTTGGAAGTTTCAGAGAAATTAAATGGCTGAATTGTATACTTAAGAGTAGGGGTGTAGAAGACAGGCATCCACAGCAGAAAGTAAAAAAAACTGCAGGATAGCGAACGCAACTGTGTTTTCAAAACTTTGTGTAAGTGTTATCAACTCTGAACAGACTTACAAAGGGACAGGGCTCCGCTCTGATGGTTCTGATTTTTTTCTGTTCTGCTCCAGAAGAATTGGAATCCTTTTCAAACAGGCCACATGATATGATGCAGAAATGAAACACTGATAACTCCAGTAATCTGACAGATTGCAAAGGTAAAAGCTATTTGTCATTAAGGAATATGATATGGGGGATGACATAAACACAAAAAATGAGAGGTGACACATTCTGAACCTAGAAGAAGACTGGATAATTAAAGACACCCAGTTCTCAAAGTGTTTCCACAATTCCTTTAAAATGTTTCATCAATGCTGCATCAGTCCTCTTCTGAAAAATACTGCAATTTTACTTCTCCAAGTGGCTGTATGTGCAGAACTGAATGAAATGAATATGATTTTGGAATGGAACAGACCACTTCTCTATTCAAATACAGTGGAAAAGGAAAAAAATCACAGGAGAAAAGTCTAGAGCAAATGCTTAAATATATTCCAAACTCTCATTATCCTTCTAATCAAAATTGAAAGTTAATATACGCAGCAGAAAAAAAGTCTAATTATTTTAAAAATATACTACTTCTATCTCCAAAAGCTTATTTTATTCTGAAGAGCTGACAATTCAATTTTTATTATCATAATAAATACATACAGATTATTTTATCTAGCCTGAAGGCATCCATGCTATCTGGATATTCAGTAGATGAGCTCAAAGAAAGTTGCAGAAGTTATATTACTACAAGCTTCACCTAGACACAAACAGATTATTTGATCAGCTCAGCTTAAAGTATGTATGATTTACAACTTTGTAAAAATTGGGTAATGCTTCAAAGTATCTGCGTACAAGAATATCCCAGGAATTTTTTAAAAGTGTTTAAGATTGATGGGGAAGGGAGAAAACCACTGAAGCACTTGGTTGTTTGTGTTTGCAGTAAAATATATTTTCAAGGGAATTTCTCAAAGAGAAAATTAAATTAAATGAATCTTAAATAAATTAAGATTTGAGGCTTAGGAAAAGTAATAATAATGATATCCATTCTATCACCACTGTTCAGTTAAAAAAAACTGGGTAATCAATAAGAAAATTCCTATTTTATATTGTTATGAGAGCCAGTTTGGTGCAGTGGTTAAGCTAAAAAACAAGCTAAAAACGGGAGACCATGAGTATTAGTTCTAACACAGCAATGAAGCAAGGGGTGACCCTGGGCCGATCACTTTCTCAGCCCTACAAGGCGGCCATGGCAAACCACTTCAGGGGCTGCTAGTCTAAGCAGTCACCAGCAATCAAGACTAACTCTTGCAAGTTACTTCATTCTTTTGCATTATTCCCAAAAGGGTTTTTGGATTATATGCATCATCACATTGTATTTTCAATTCATTGAATTTACCTGCAAAGTTTGCACCTGGGTAAAGGAAGGTTCTTACTGTATTTGTACTAGGATTCAGCTTCTTCATTCGCGCAGTCGTGTCCGACTCTTCGCGACCCCATGGACTGCATTACGCCAGGCCCCCCTGTCTTGCACTGCCTCCCG
>JANHZU010002232.1:96689-108184 GCA_032468055.1 Acrochordus granulatus | reverse complement strand
CGGCGACGAACTACTTGGATTACTAAGCAACTGAAAGAAATGCTTCTTCGCTCAAGTGACGGATTTCTGAAGGCTGAGGGTTGGATTTCACTCCTCCTTGTGTAGTTGTGTGGATACCTGTAGAGAAGATTCAGCCAACAAGACTCAACACTGACGTTATTTTCCTTTTACTGTGACTTTAAATGGCTCAAGGACAAATAATGTTTGCAGCCCCCCCCCGGGAAAGATGGGGGACATTGCACTGGCTAGGCCCCCCATTAGTGTGTGTGTGGCAACTAATTAAAGGCGAAACGTCTTCAACTTGAGAAAAATCCAGTCCAGATGCCTGTTTTTTAAACTTTGTTGTGGCAACTAAGGTTTTTTTGGGGGAATCTTAATGACTAGCCAGCATACTTTGTCACAAGCTTTCATCAAAATGAAACCACCCCAGGTGTTTCTACAACAACATGGTTCACTCCAGGTGTGTTGGACATAAACTCTCATCTCTCACAGTGATGGCCTTTTGCTGACTCAAGTTTATGGCTGCTGAATTCAAGTATATTCGGATAACAGCACACTGGGAAGGGCTGTTGCAGCTCATGAAAATCGATGGTGCAATAAATCCATTCAAAATGCCATGTGCTCTCTGTTGCCATATTTCTGCTAAGTGGTGGTGTATTTGCCTGGAAATTTAACACTCCCCA
The DNA here is from genome assembly GCA_032468055.1 of Acrochordus granulatus. Classification (NCBI taxonomy): domain Eukaryota; kingdom Metazoa; phylum Chordata; class Lepidosauria; order Squamata; family Acrochordidae; genus Acrochordus; species Acrochordus granulatus. The sequence goes on along the minus strand of JANHZU010002232.1, from coordinate 107,501 downwards.
ACATACATCATTTGGGTATTCCATTTTCTAGAAGACCTAAGAGCCTTGTGTGCATAGAGACCCTTGACATATGAAAATTGGATTAGTGGGTTCTTGTCATTCACCAAAATTGGATTAGTAGGTTCCTGTCATTCACCAAATCTTTCTCCATGGATTAGAAAAGAAAAGACTGTGATGCTGGGAAGGATTGAAGGGAAGAGGAGAAGGGGACAGCAGAGGATGAGATGGATAGATAGCATGGTCAATGTGATGGGTGTGAGCTTGGGAACACTCCGGGAGGCAGTGCAAGACATGGGGGCCTGGCGTGATGCAGTCCATGGGGTCACGAAGAGTCGGACACGACTGCGCGACTGAACAACAAAAAAGCCATAAACCAATTCTCAACAAGTTTAGATTAAAATGTTATAAGCTAGTTTATGACTCTATGTTGTACAAACTCAGCCGGAAGGATTATTTTATGGCTTAGTATTCTGTAAGGCCCAGGTAATTGAGTCAATGGAATAAAACATAGTTCCTTTTGAATTAGAATGGCATGTAAACACAGCCTTTATTAAGTTCAACTATGAGAGTGCATCAGTTGAGCGTGTGACTGCGCTTTTAAAAGTACCTCTTTGCCCTTTAGTTGGAAGAAGTCGGATCATGGGTTTAGTAAGAAAAAGAACAACTCCTGTTACTAACTTTTATAAACACGACCATAATTACTGTCTACTGAGAGCATTAAATAATGCAAGCTGTTTTCCAATTCAATGTAAGCAAGCAAGCGCTTGTAGTTAAGCTGACTATGGAGCTAAACCAGTTTATATTCAAAAACACATGTCAGTTGACAAAATGCAGTTTTTTCCAGTTACAGATTTTAAAAACCTAAAGTTTAAAATATATCTTTGGAGAGATGAATTATTTCATGTTCACATTTTCCTATAGTCACTTCTTTCTGTCCTGCCATTATCAGGACAAAATATGGAGAATCAAAATATATTATGGCAATAGAAATACTATTGATTTCTTTCTGTACCTTACTCCTAACCACAGAACTTAATTTTTCAATTAACTATAGTACTGTATATGCATGTATTCTTTGACACTTGAATCTACATAAAACAAAGGCAGAAAACTAGAATTTAGGGCTTATGAATAAATCTTTTGTTTGCTGTTTAAAGACTTATAGAACACAAATGTTGGTGAAGCCTCATAAGTTTTTAAATAGAAGATACGATAAAATATAATGCTCCTGTCCTCCATTTAAACATAAATGGATATCTTTTGCTTTTCTTCTCCATGCCATCCTACTGAGATAATGCAATTGATCTCTGAGAAAATTCAATCTGTATTCTTTCTGTTGTGACTGTCAGAGGTGAACATCTTTCCCTGGAGACTGAGACTTAAATCACCACATAAACATCATCAAATCGCCATCTATTTGTGAGTATATGACTCCCAAGAGGAGCAAAATACATGGATATTAAACACATGGACTGTTCTGCTTACAATACTCTAAGCTGTATATGCTCTAAAAATATGGCCTTTTGACTCAAGAGTTTGAATTATAAAAGTGAAACAATTGGGATTTGTGATGAGCACTTTGGTAATCAAACACTTGCCAAGTGTGAGCAAGCAGGTAGAATATAAAATATGTTGGGCCAAGTAAGTGTATTCATAAACCATGAAGATGCTCATGAGTAGAAGGAATGAATGCCTGTTCTTATGCTGGCGTGCTCAGCTTCCTTTCCAAGTCTAATCCAAACTATTTTTTTTATCTTTAGGAAGGATTGCATATGATGTTAATGTTCAAGAGTTGACAGAAACAAATTTACTTTTTTTATTTCCAATCCCTTGAATGTAATTTCAAGATGACCTATAATCACTGTCTTTCAAAACTAAGGAGCAAAAATCATTGCATCATTCCAAGCTGCTTCAGGTTTTAATAACAAGAGGGTTGGATTGTCCACAAATTACACATGCATGCAATGTTTAAAAGAAGCAAGCAAACAAAATGAAGACTTCTTGTGGTTTCAAATACAAGGCAAAAATGAATAAGCTTCTCCCTAAAATGCAGTCTGTTATAGTAGTATCGCCAAGATTCAGAGCTCTTCCTGAATAGAAACAGAGTCTTCATTAGAAGCATCCTATAAAGGTACTGAGTGACTTAATCAGAAGTGGCTTAAGTGACTTCATCAGAACTAAACATGTTTGTCCAGTAATGCTTCATAAAGCTAAAAGGTAACGGTTTCCCCTTTCAGTTGTGTCCGACTCTAGGGAGTGTGCTCATCTCCATTTCATTGCCGAAGAACCAGCGTTGTTCAAAGACGTTTCTCTGGTCACGTGGCCAGCATGACTATACGTTGAGATGCGTGGAATGCTGTTACCTTACCTAATAGGCAGTTCCTATTTATCTACTTGCATTTTTATATGCTTTCAGATTTCTAGATTGGCAGGAGCTGGATCTGGATCTCAAAGACCTTCTAGCCGACAAGCCCAGTGTCTTAACCACTCAGCCACCATGCCCCTAATGCTTCATAGGCAACAGCATTAATTGAGCTTGGTTTTCTTTGAAAAGGATCAATCGTTAAAGAATGACTGACGATGTTTCAAAATACTTGATTTGTTTACAAACAGACTGTATGAGAAAGAAAGAGGCATACCTATTTCTATTATGCAGCAAAATGTTGATCTTATATCAGCTGTCCAGTGAAAGATGTTCTGAACTAAATACTCTTGCCTCACCTTTTACAGCCAGGTTCATACATTGTCCCAAGCCATAAAGTTACTGCTTAACATGATTGTGAACCAGCCTCTTACCTAAACTATTTTCTCTTCCTTCATTTTTATACACAGTGGGTTTTTACCTGTACTGTTCAGCTTCCCATTTAGAGTGCTCCAAAGAGATTGCAATTAGGAACCTTATTCTGACAATTTGTTTCTATAAATGGGCATCATGGACTATCAAGTAATTACGGGATTCCAGACTGCCTTAAGCACGTACAGAATTATAGTCCTAACTATATTTTCTCACACAATTCCCAGATGTTTAAATTATGCTAGAAAAGTTGCATAAATATTTTCTTGAAAGGAAAGCATTAGCCTACTGATGCCTTTCGAGGTGACTTCCCTGTAGAGAAGCTAGTTCCCAAATGCTTTATAAAGATGCAACAAAGGATGTGGTCTATTACTTCCTCTATATAACAACCATTTAGATTGCTGAAGACTTCTGTCATATCTCCCCCAAACTTCTCCTTAAGCAGATTAAACAATTCCTTCAAGAATTCCTTATAGGACCTGGTTTCCAGTCTTCTACCTTGGTAGATGTCCTCTACATTCACTCTGATATTTATTGGTTTTCATTTTAGACACTGCATATCTTAGAACTGAACATAATATTCCAAGTCAAATCTGACCAAGGCAAAGTATAGAGGAACAATTAATTCCTGTGATGTATATAATTTTAATACATCACACATACAACTTGCCTGTTTACCTATATCACACTCAACCTATGATCTGGGATCCTCAGATCTATTTTACGCATACTATTACCAAGCCAGTTTTTCTCCATTCTATACTTGTCCCTTTCTATTATTTTCTCCCAGACAGCTTTTTACATTTGTGTGTGCATGTAAGTTTCGTCCTGTTTGTTTCAGCCCACTGTTCTAGCCTGTCTAGAGTTCTTTGAATCTTTGTTTTGTCCTCTAAAGTACTGAGTACATCTCCTAGTTTTGTATAATCTATACACTGGATAATCATGCTCTCATTCAAGTCATTAATAAACATGTTCAACAGTTTTGGTCCTAGGACAAAACCTTGTGACAGTCCACTTGATATTACACTCCAGTCTAATGTGAAATCATATGTAAATACTCTCTGGATATGGTTGCTCAGCCAATTATGAATCCATCTAACAAAAGTATCATCTAACCTGTATTGTATCATGTTATTAATGAGAATATTATGAGAACATTTGCAAATGTTTTCATAAAGTTGAAGTACATTACTACATAACATTTTCTGATTTGATAAGCATGCTAAAATGAGAAATAGGATAAGTCTGACATGACTTGCTTAAGGAACTTGCCCAGTTTAGAAGTCAAGTGAATAGTTCTGTAATTTCCTGGGTCCTCCTTTCCTTTTTTTTTTTGAAAATGATTTGCTCTCCTGTCTTCCAAAAACTCCCTGTCTCCAGGAGTTCTTGGTCACTAGAGTTAAAGTTCTTCTACCATTTTATTTTTCTATTTATTTATTTAAATGTATTAGCTGCCCAATTCCAATCAATTCTGGGTGACATACTGGAAAATCTACAGATAAAATATCAAACTAAATGAACAGCCCAGACTATAAAAATCATATAAACAACATAGATCAGACAAAACAGGGACCCTAGACAAACATGTCAGTAACACATCAACTCCCACCCCAAGCCTGGAACCAAAGCCAGATTTTCAGAGTTTTCTAAAACCCAAGGAAAGGGAACTCAGTCCTTATCTTTGGGGGCATACCATTCCAGAATGTGGGAGTATGCTTCTGTGGTCCCACAAGATGACAATAGAGAGGATATAGAATACACCCATTATGTTGGAACATGCCAAGCAGTCAGAAATGTTTGGAGACAATCAGTTCCTCAGATATCCAGATCCTATGCTATAAAGGGCTTCATGGGTAATAACCAGATCTCTGAATTGCATTTGGAAGCTGACTAGAAGTCATTGAAACTCGTGTAGCAGTGTTGATGCATGGGCATATCAAAACGCACTCATTCTGACTTGTGCTTCTACATTTTGAACCAACTGTTGCTTCTTTAGCCTTTTTGACATCATCCTTATAGTTTCTTATGTGTCTATTGCATCCTCTTTTAGTTTACTTTTTCCATTTCTCATACATATCTTTTTCTGTTCAGAGTTTTAGAAAGTTATGTGTATACAATATCCACACTGATTTCTTTAGATGTATCATATTTTTAGATGTATCCTATTTTTCATTCACATAGGAATAGTGCCTTTACTATCTCATTTTTTTTTAGATTCAGATACTTCATTGGCCAAGCATGGTGAGACACGCAAGGAATTTGAGTCCAGTATAGCAGCACTTGGCATACTTGCAAGACAACAGTAAATAAAATAATAACATAATAATACATTATGTTATTTTCTGGAATATGTAGTCCATGAAGAGTTGCAGAGAGAACTGTAGAATTGCAATAAAGTGTGAGAGCTTGCTTTGCTGAGGCTGCCATCTGCAGCATCATCTTGAGGGTCATCAGGATACAAAAAATACAAAATTGTGTAAGGTTTTCATCTTTTCTGGTCTTCTGTAGGATTTTAAGTCACTGGATCTGATATATCTTCTGTTTGAGTATATCAGAATTTGTTTTTGTGAAATCTTTATGTCTGATGCTCTTCCTTTGATATCATTACATGATATCATAACATGATCACAGTCTCCCAAAATTCCAGTCAGCTTCATTTTTTCAAGCAATTCCTTCCTGCTAGTAACGGTCAAACCCAAAATAGCATATCCTTTTATTTCTTCTTCCACTTCTAATAAGTTGTCAGCAAGACAGAACAGGAATTAATTGGACCTCTGATTCTTGGAAAAGTTAGATTTACAGCAGCTGTTAGGGAAGCTGTAATCTCTTGTTACTGTTGTGTGTCTCTTAGAAGGGTTGGCATAGAAAACCTTCTTCTATATATTCTGCCTGCCAAGATGCTCTATAAAGTTCCACAACAATATCACTTTAGTTTCTTCTTCTATTCTTACCCAAACACTTTCAGCTGAATTTCTTTGTTCTGATTCATACATTCCTGTGCAGGCATAAGTTTGATTTATGTATTCTACAATGCCCCCATTCTGCCTGTTGAGTCTGTGGTTTTTTAAAATAAATTGTAGCTTACAAGGACTATTTTCCAATCATAAAAATGATTGCATCAAGTTTCATTGAAGCCTATGAAATATTTGTTCTACCTGTATTTTAGGTTTTCAATTTTTCTCTTTTCCATATTCTGTTGGAAAATATCTGAGACTATCAGTACTGGCTTTACTTGTTTTAGTTTCCTGTAATGTCTAAGTATCCCCACTGCTCTTGTGCTTCTTTTTTTATCTCCTGCACAACTGGCTCCAGTCTTTGGTGGCATATTTGGTTTTGGAGGCTTACCACCCTTGTTCACCTTCCTGATTAAAATGGCAATGTTCCTATCAATCATGTGTTCCCCAGTCTTAATGATAAGTCACTTGTCTTTTTTCTGGAATCCCTCATATAGTCCATAGATGAATGATTCAAACTCTTCTTAGAGGCACTATCCACATAATTAGTTGTTCACTTCAAGAAACCTGCTCTTCTTTTTCTTTCCAATGACCTGCAGTTAGAATGATTAATAAAAACTATTCTTGTATTTCCAGGACTCAAAGACTCTGAAGATTCATTCAGATTCTCTTTTGGCAATGTTATTTGCCATTATATGAATTATTTGGAAGGAATAATTACTGATGCATTTCAGGACACCTACAGTAGACATCATATCAGGTCTGCACACTGTAGTTTTGGTTCTTCTTAGCAGTGACTCATCCTCTTCTTTCTAAAAGTGATTCTTGAGTTTCTTCAACTTGTGATGGTCAAAATATTTTCTGCCCTGTTCTATGGAGCTGGGATTGGCAGGGCCTGCTTAGGTGCCTGTAGATTGTAGAGTGAGCTGAACTCTGTCTGAGTTAATTATCTCACTTCTCTGAGTATAATTGTATGTGGGAATGGCCTTGGGAGATAGTGGGAAGAGCCACAACCAGAGCAATAGTCAAATAAGAGGCAGCTTAGTCCACAGAAGAAATGTGGGCATAGCAAATGTGTCAGTAGAGAATCTCCCTAGTTTCTTTGGCTGTAAAGGCCATGGGAGAGAAATGTACTTTTAGACTTGAAAGACTGATGTCAGCTTTGCAAGATAGTCCAGACAGAAAATACACCAAGATAAAGTAATTCTACTTTATTGTAAGGTTACATTGACAGAATCTTGCAAGTTTCAAAGTGCCTTTCTCCCCCATTACCTTTACAGCTCAAGAACCTAAGGAGTCATTTGCCATTCCCACAGTCCATCTGTGGGCTAAGCAGCCTCTTATTGACCATTGCCTTGGTTGTGGCTCTTCCCCCTGTCTCCCAAGGTCATTCTCACATTACCATTACAAAGATTATGCTTGCATACCTGTCTTCCTTTTTGTGTTCTTTGGTATTCACATCCCTTCCCTGACTGTCCTAAATAACTTGTCTTGCCCAGGAACTTATCTTTCCTAGATGTTTCCAGTAGATCCTCCTCCTTAAGCTTTTTAAATTTTTCTCGAGTAATTACATAAAGTTGCACTTCCAATGGATTCTGTTTGGACAGAAAAACACTGCATACAGCTCATAAATTGTCATGAAGGTTCATTTGCTCTCTATAAGTGCTTGGAGTTGATTGGCATCTAACACACACCTCCCTCTGACAAATTTACATGCAAAAGTCCCCTGTTTTTTTCCTTGTTTGCTTTCTCAGTGAGTGTACTCAGTTATCTTCCTTATATGTCCCTTGAAACTCCTTCAGCTAAGTCAAGATACACTGTACTCCAAACATATCTAGTGGGCAATCAACAGAATTTCTTGTAAAATAAAATATTTATTACTAGCTATAGAGACAGTTGAAATTCCATGCTCAAATATAGTATCTGGGTTCACATATCATAGTAAACCATTATTTTTTTATCATAGTTTATTAAATTCCATGACTGACTGGTCCATCTTCCACATTAATATATAAACCATGGTGTACAAATTGCAAAGGTCGGGGTCATAAACCATACTAAACCAAAGCTATTATTTTTATCTTAATATGTTGTATTAACCCAACCAAATAGTAAACCTAGGTTCTGTAGTTTCATTCTTGTTCCCTGTTTTTCTGTAGCTCACTAGATGTAAAAATATATTTTTATATTTTTTTAAAAAGGGGAGGGCAAAGAAACAACAGCTTTTCTACTAGGAAAACGCAGCTTCTTCTGTTCTGCATTATAAGTAGCAATTTCTAATGTTACTCCCATTTCAGAATTGAAGGAGGTGTCCTTGAATGTGACTGGTCCAAAGCCACAAAATAATTGAATGGGGGCTTTATTTCGCTTTCCCTAGTTCAAATCCAACACTGTTCTAAACTGTACTAACCTGGCTCTAAATGATGTTTAGCACTTAATCACACATGGCTTGGCAACCATTTTATGAGGATGCCTTTGGTATGCTTTCAAAATAATATCTTCCACTTTGCATTTTGTGATGTAAACACATCAAATACATTTGACAACCTCAAAAGGAGAAAGTTATTTATTTGTTACTTCTGCTCCTATTGCAGTTCATTGGGGTAATAACACTTTGTTCTGAATATTTATGCCTTCAGTACAAGACTGAGTGAATGAGGCACCAACCCAATCATACACACCCTTTGTCTTGTGTTCAGCATTTTCTTTATACTATTATACCCAGCAATTCTGATAAGGAATGCATTTTTCATATTGCAAATATCAGGAAAGAAATATCAACCTGTTTCTTGCCATCCAGAAAGACAGGTTTCACAATCTGTGCAAATAAAGAAATGGAAGCTGCACTCTATTTTTATTCTGAATAAAAATATAATTAGACAAGAATTAAGCTTTACCACCATTAGGTAAAAGTAGTGTTATTACCAGTGAGGTCCATATGTATGGGGTATGACTTTTTTATATAATTCACTTACTTTAAAGGATAGGCAATGTCTTACAAGACAAATGCCATACTTAATGTTTGGGGAAGGGGAAAGGTAACAAATGGGTGAGCTAGCTTTTTTGTGATTTTTCCTGAAATTTCGCATATTTCTTGTTTTTAAAATTCTATTAAGTTTAGGGTATACACCATTGGCTTTCTGCTTCAAATAATGGAAAACACACAACTAGAGGGTACAAAAAGGGCTTTGAGGGTTGTGTGCAGCTTTCGGGCTAAAAATTGCCCATTCCTGGTTTGCCTTCAGAGTGTAATGAAAGAAGCTTTCAAACACATGATCCCTGCACACTTACACCTGCAGACCAAAATAGCATACTACGAGACATTAATGTCCCTATGCATCCCAGTTAAAACTAATTAAAGCACACTAAAATTGTAAGCCTTTACTCACTTATAAGAATGTAAAACCCACCAATTGCAATGGAACTTGCAGTCCTATAAAGGGTTGTTACAAGGAAGTAAATCTCACTGGACTCAGGAATATCTGTAAAATTGTTTTCCACACAAGCATGGGCTTCTATCTTATTAGAGTAATTTTTGCTATTTTTAGGGAAGAAACGTTTTGGGAGTAATCTGTCACGAAAAAGTTGCATTTTTCAGGTCCTGTTTTTAACTAAAAGTTGTACATAGGCAGTAATCCAAACCAGAAAAATGAATCCACAACAAAACTGACACTGCTGGATTTCAATTATGTTTTGTAATATGTTTATCTTTTTCAGTTTCCTATTAATCCATAGAGACCTAAACTATTTGGAAGATAGGTCACCAATCTGACCAGGAGAATTGCTAAGTCATCATTTATAATCAACATGTTTGTTTGAGTTAGAATGTCCAATAAGAAACACATATTGTATCAGTTATTTCCACAATTACTAAAATAGATTTAAAAAAGAAAAAAATAAACACACTAAAATAAACTAAATATATATTTGCTCAATATACTTTGCAATATGAACAGTCTCTGATTTCATCAGCATAGTTAATGAAAATATAGTTATGACATTTAAATTTTTTCTTAAGTAATTGTAGTGCTAAGTAATTCAGTCTATTTTGCAAGCACAGAAGACATTCAATATTTTGATAAAATAGAAAAAACAGGAACAAAGAACAGATGTTTAAGCAAAACCTGACAATCGTGCACTATGTAGATCTAAAATGCTTAGATAAACTAAAAGTGTTCGGCTATCTGCTGAAGATAAAGAAGTTTATATTTTAATTCATTCTTAAGTTTTTCTTATAATGCATTCATCCTCTTTGTTGAAGTGAACTGTGAAATATCTAAGATGGGGGAAAATAATTCCATATCTACATTATTTTTCCAGTTAGAACTAGGCATTAGTACTAAGAGGAGAAATTTTGCTCCCCTTTCCCCCAACTGGTTCTAATTAAATCTGATGAATGAGATTTTTTTCCAAAAGAAAAAGACTCAGAAAAAAAAATATGCAGGTGGAATATGATGTTCTTGTACTTTCTTAGTTACAAAAGCAACCGAGGATAGATGTGAATATTGTATAGTCAGTGCAAGAATGCAGTATTGTAAACCACCCTAAGTGATGATCCTCTTGCAACATAGAATTACTGCTCTTCTACACAGTTTCTAGTTTCACTAATTAACATTTTTTTCCATCAAGACATGTCTCCTAATATGGAGCCTGAACCTTTAATTTCGACATGTTCTTTCCCATGTCACAAACAGTGGGCTTATTTTGTCTCACATGTGATATCTATAGACTTTATAATGTCTTCCCTCTTTGCAAGCTAAATATGCCCAGCTCTTTTCAATAATTCCTCATAGGTCTTAGCATCCAGATCTATTATTGTTCTGGTAGCTCGCCTTTGAAGCAGCTCCAAATTCTCTATGCCATTTTTAAAGTACAGTATAGTGTCCAGAAGTGGCAGAATATTGCAAGTGCAATCTAACCAGTGGAAAGACACAATGGAATTATTTTCTCCATGGATACACTGCTTGTATTAATGCATACCAATATTACATTCCCCCCAGTGAGGCACCACCTTGCTGTGGTTGGGGGGCTTGTGTGCTCTGAAGAAGATGAGAGCTCTGCCAG
>JANHZU010002232.1:80323-96346 GCA_032468055.1 Acrochordus granulatus | reverse complement strand
GTCCTTTCTATGCCATCCTTTAGTACCATCCAGACCATATTTATCTATCATGTCTACAAGGATTTCATGAGAGATCTTGTCAAAATATTTACCAAGATAAATATACTATATATATAGTATTATCTTGATCTTCCAAACCTGTCATAAAAAAGGAAAAAAAGGATAGTCTGATTCTTGAACTTGACAAATCTGTTGTGGTTCTTAGTAATAAAAAGTTTTCTTATTAAACATTTATAGACCTAGTGCTTGACAATCGGTTTTAGTACCTGTCCCATCATTAATAGATCAGTGATTTTTAAGGTTTTCTTTCTCTCTTTCCCTTTCTCTCTCCAAACACTGGGCTGTGTTTGCTTTTCTCCAACTTCTGGCACTTCACCAGTTCTCCATGTGTTTTCAAATATTATCATCAGTAATTCTGAAATCATTTCTGCCTGTAATTTCTAAGTCCTGGATGTAATTTATTTGGTCCTGAAGACCTAAAGTTATCTACCAATGCCCTTATCAATCCCAAGTTGTACTCCCCCTTTTCTTCCAACCAACATTCCTCTTCACCCTCTGTTTTTAATTTCAGACATACTTCCATTCTCTTGTCTGCTTTACATTTCTTACCAGCCTCATCTCATCTGAGGTTTGGCCTTCCTGGCTCAGTCTCTACAGGCTCTACATCTATCTGTTTGTACACCTGCGTATTTATTAACCCCCACTTCCATTCCTGTATATTTCCTTTTTGCTCCTCATCTTCTTAAGGAGTTTGGTATTTATCCATACAGAGCTTACCTTGTAGGGATTTTAGTACTGATCCATATAATTTGTACCTGTGCTTTCAATATCTCGTTTCTCTTTGACTTATTTATCCTTTAGAATTTCAATGTATTCTTTCACTTACATTCTTTAAAATCTGACTTTCTAAAGTTCAGGAAGTCCTTCTTCTAACATATTTCCCTCATTGTTTTGAACTCCAATATGATGTGATCACTCACGATCAAGGTACCTTCAGTTCATAGACCAATCCCTTTCTGTAAATCTGGATTAATTCAGAATAACTAAGTCCTATTTTTATCTCTTCAGTTTTTAAAAAAATGAAATTACTACTAAAACAAATCAGAAATCTCTCTGGCTTCCCACTGCTAGCTGATTTACTTTTGCAGCTGCTAGAAGAGTAGATGAAGTCTTCATTACCACTATATCCTGCCCTCTTGGGAATTTGGTGAGCTAATTTAGAAAGATTTTGTCCAAATATCTTGCCTGGAAAGGTAGTTCTGATAAATTCCCACAATGATATGACTTCAGTTTCTTATTCCTTTTAATCTTACCCAGATTTGTTCCCTTAGTACCCCCCCACATACACACTTTCTGTCAAATCAGTAATCAGTAAGATTTCATCCTCTTTAAAAAGACGTATGAGTAAATAACCCTGATTTATTCCTTGCAGACTATATTTAGCGAGAGTCGTGGTGATCTGCAATAATTTGCAAGATTTTTTTTTCTTTTGATGGAGGCAGCCTCATTTCTTAGCACCGTAAAATGATATTGGTGGTTCATCAGGGACAAGCTTCAGCAGTAACACACCTGTCCTTGATAATTTCTACTCATGCAATAGTGGGCAATCTGCAACACCTAAGGCCCCCCCTTCCTATTTCTCTCCCTCTCCCCACTGCTTTGTTTATGACAACTGAGGATTGGTGATGTAATGTTCTGTTAGTGTGAGGCAGAACTACACTACTGTACAGTTGGAGTATAAATCTTACAATGGGAATAAAATACTTTAAAAAGAATGAAGGAAGACCTCAAAACTGTTCACCCTTCAGGATAACAAGTACAAAAGTCCTAACCCTCTCTATTTGCATTATCAACCTGTCTACTGGGGCCCTAGTCTTCCTACCAAAAGATTTCCTGTACTAATGCATGGAGATAAGAAAGTGTCACTTGGTTAGCTATTATATCAATTATTCAGCTTTTTAAAGTCTTTCCCCAGCTTTTCCCAATAGCACCAATAAGACTGGAAATTAACATTTTACTACTATGAATAACTTAACAAGAACAGAAAGAAAGTAATAAAAAATTAGGGTGGGAGAGGTAAATTTGGAGTGAACATAACACCAGTCACCTGATTTTAATCAGTTAAGTCTGAGTTGCTTTTTTTTAGATTGTCTCTGTTTTCATTCTTTAGCATTATTATTATTTCCCCCCGTTTCCCTAAGCTAGTCTTCTTGCAAGGAAAGGTTGATGGACATAATTTTGTCACTATCCCACAAATTGGTTAGACAGATACGACACAGCTTGGCGTTGCTACTTGTCTTGCCCATCAGGACAACAACAGATGCTTGAAATGGCTGAATCTTACTAAGAATCCATATCTTTCTTTGTTCTCAATTGTTATGTGGCGATCTCAGAAGAATTGGAAAGTGGGAAATGTGCTTTGAAGAGATCATGCTGACTATGTATGTGCTTTTCTCAGTACCAGAGTATATGATCCCTCGATTATTCCCTCCCCCACCTCTCAGTTTGCTATGAAGAACAGGAAAGGGATTTATTTGATTTGAGCTTCAGGCTCCATGGAAAACACACCTGTGACTGTCACTCTGTTTGTTCTCTCTGAGTTGAAAAAAGAACATAAGGTTATCTAATCAGACCTTTGGACTTCCAAAATTCCACAAGTATTTTTATTCCTTTTAAATGATTTCTCTACAGGGACATATATTAGCTAAGGCTGAATTCCTAAACAGACTCACTTAAAAAGCCCATTTTATGTAAATAATATTAAGGATTATGCCCAAGAAATGTTTTTAGGATCAGGATTGGTAAAGTTATTAGATCAGGATTGGTAAAGTTATTAGACCCTAATAAAGTTATTAGATTGGTAAAGTTATTATTAACATGAGTTCTGAAATTTGGTTGTGCCTTGACTGAACGAAAAAGAGGAGGATATCAATATCTTTATATATACTGAATACTTCAAAACAAAGCCAGGGATCTGAATGAACATTTTGGTTTCACAATAGCAACCTCTTTCTAGAATAGGTTCTGGACTTCTGAGATCTCTTGAGGTTACTGTTGACTATTCAGTTTGCCCACCGCACTCAATAGTATATTCTTGTCTTCTTCTGCCCGCCTTTTCATTTTCCCCATCCACTGGTGGAACAGCAGCTAATGGCCCAGACTACCAATAATGCACAGAACCCTAATATTAGGGACCTGGAATCATCGTTAAAATCTGAAAAAAAATCCAACCCCTTGCTCAGCTTCTTTCTGCCTGCAAACAACTGAACTGACTGGCTGTTTTGAAATGAAAGTGAAGAACCATTAAGAGGATGAAACAAAATGATTTTTTAATCAGAGGAGATTTCGAAAAATGTGGTGAATTGCTTTGTTGCTCCACAAGCATGACTAAGTAACAAGAACAAAAAGAGGCATTCTTGCCTCTGCTGCAATATTTGGGGGACTAGGGCTAATCCTTCCACTTTTCACTGTGTCAGGAAAATAACGGGTAAAAAGACTGTGTATGTTTATATCAAAGTAAGCACTGTATCAATTCCTTGGCCAAGTATTTTGAATGCAATATTACCTCTCCTGATTCTTAAACCAAAGGCTACTTAATTAGCAATCCCTTGAGGAATCTTAGGGCAACTCAAAGAAGAATGTTTATAAAGCATTTCTACCTCACTGAGAGGTTCAGCCAGCAATGTCTTATTTATGTTCTGCTTATATTACTTGGCAGTACAAAAAGGTTGACCTAAGAATAGCTGGTTATTCTGTTCCAAGATTAGGTTACAATATCCCAATGAGATTGTTATGGGTTGAGCTGAGTTCATGGAAGCATCCTGAATCAGCACATTTATTTATTTATATCCCACCTTTATTATTTTACAAGAAACTCAAGGCAGCAAATATATGTGAATAATTGGAGGGATAAGGGCACCAACATTTGGCATACTGGCCAAAATGTGTTAAAACTGACCAGTACTCTCCTTAACATTAGAAGGGAATTTTTGGTTGTCATAGGTACAACTAAAGCTGGTAAGTCAATCCATACCTTCTCTCTTATGAAAAAGCATTGCTGTTTGTGAGACCCTTAATTGGTCAAAGCCACAATAGGTGGTCAATATCTATGGCCCATCTGGTGACAACGAAAGTATATGGAAGATTGTGATATGGAATCTAAATTGAATAAACGGTAAAGAGAATGAATTAACAAATGAAATGAAAGAAAAAAATCAATATAAAAGAAATAATTGAAAGTATGCCGATTTTGTGGAGTGCAGCTGAGGGAAGTGCATTAAGGGAAGCGAAGGTGTACATTTACTTGTGAATGAAAAGGCTCAAATATATGTCACAAAGAATGAAATGATATCCACATTTGTAGGTGTATATGAAAGTAGGAATCAATAGGCTGGTTACATGTTTGTCGAGGAAGGTTGTATAATAACAATACAGTAACGTGTTCCCTTCTTTCCAGCTTTTTGCCTTTAAAGATACTGCCCTTTGGGATCAGATGAAGTTGCTCTTTAAAAAAAAAAGAGAAATCTGCAGCAGGTAATTTGACAGTAACAGAAGACAGGCAGGCAGGCATGAGAGATTTAAGGCTGTCAAATGAAGAAAAAGAGCAGAATTGCTGGAGCAGAAGCAAGAGAGTCGCATTGGTGAGAAAGAATGGTGGCAGTCATGAAGAGTGGCACTGACAGCACGGCGTTTCAGAGAGACTTTGGGCCAACCACACAAGCAGCCCAGAGCACCTAGTGCTTTGAATCAGCCCAGAGAGTTGGCCTTTTTAAAAAGTCTGGAGCACTGCTGTCGAAAGATAGTCTGCAGGGCTGGTGTCCGGAGACAGCCTGGAGCGTTGGGAAATTGGAGCAGCCCAGAGCGATAACAGTTCAGAGATGCCTAGGAGGAGGGCATTCAGAAGAGGTCTCTTCCCATCCAAAGTAGCAGCAGCACTGCAGAGAAGGCTGCCTGAGAGCCTGCTGGTCCTCCTAACAGCAAATCCAGATATCAAAATTACAGAAATGACTTTTGGACCTATGTTGGCCGGCATGGGTTATGGGAAAGTTAAGGTGACACAGGAACAATGGAGTTAGAGCAGGATAAAGGCAAGATATGTGGGAGGAGAATATGATTGGCCGCATCAGGGATGTGTGGTTGTGGCATCGGATTCTGTTTTTCCCATTTTGGGTTTTATTGTTTTTGTTTTTAGCTTTGTATATTGTTTTTATTGCTGGTCAGTCCTGAGTTTGTTTTTAAGATGGACAGCTGAACAAATGTTAAAAATAAAATGGCTATAAAATGCAGAGTAATAAAAAATATTTGATATAGCATAAGAACATAGGAATTAAGACAGATTTGTAAAGGTTAAATTTAGAATATAATCAAATACTGTTGTGTGTTAAAAGTATCTAAAACAAGGCTGGAAACTCAACCCTGAGTAAAAAAAAATCTTTATCTGGTAACTTTGAAGGTCCATAGTTACATAAATTCTACTGCCTCCTGCTTCAGTCTTTTACCATTGCCAAACCAAACTTACGATAATGTTTCATTTCAGTGAATCAGAGATAAAACTGGGGAAATACTGTGCGACGTTCTGAATAAACACAATCTGGGGGAAAAATTATTCTGTTAAGTATTTTGGATGGATGGGTGGGAATAAGAGAGAGAGAAAAACAGAAAGTGATTAGGCCATTTGGAAAACAAAAATGAGCCAAAACTGGCACCTGATGAGAAAAGTTTGTTCGTGTTGTTTACATGCTTATGCATAAGACATCTATATTTTAATTTTCTAAATCTAAACATATTTACACATACTGTATTTATCTAATGATTTATGATAAAAAAAATGAGAGAATTATTGGATGATAAATGGGTGAGAATCTGCTCCTGCCTTTCTCTTCACAGCCTGGCAAGAAAGATGAAAGGCAGCTTTCTCTGAAATAGGTGGAAGTTCTCCCAGTCTTTGTGAACGACCCCTTCCCCTCCCATTTCAGCTCACATACTCCATTACCTAAGTGGTCTATGAGTCAGGACATTTTTTATTACATGGATCAAGTAATCTTGCAAGACATGTATTTTGCCTGACAGGCAACTTGCTTAGTAGAACAGCCAGTCCAGCCAGCATTTTGTCACATGCTTAATGGTCCTGTGCAAGATAGTTCTGTGTAGATAAGAAGCTCATGTAGAGAATGACCAACACTTTGTCACATGCTGATGACTAGTGTCTCGGCCAGGCGTGTCCAACCTGCAATTCAGCAGCTAGGAAGGTGGTCCAACAAGATAACAAAAAATATAAAAAATAAAGGAAGTTTGTTATTGATATACATTATATATACATTAACTATATTGTATATTTTATATGAAACCCAAAACAATTCCTATTCACTCAGTGTGGCCCAGGTAAAACAAAAGGTTGGACAACCATGGTTTAGGCAGATGCCTAATACCTGATCTGTCTTGCTGCCTGAGACAAAATGACCATAAAGAGAAGTTGCCAGTAACTGACGGAGTGGACATGCCTTTAGCAGCCAAAAACAGGACAAATCCTAGCCCTACCATGTTGTCACCATGATCTCCACCAAAGGACTATATGCGTTATATCTGTGGAGATTCCCAATCATCCAGGTCATGATTATCGCAAAAAAGCTTTCTCAAAAGCAACTGGACTTCTTTTGCTATTTCTGTTTTGAAGACACAGAAGTGTCTTTTGGGAAGTGAAGTGTCTTCAAAACAGAAAAAGCAAAAAGGGCCCAGTTGCCTTTTGAGAAAGCTTATTTGCAATATATGCCTTAAGAATAATATAAAGCCTACATTGAATGACATGATCCAATTCTTCCTTAACATCTCCTAACTCAAGTATGTATATCACTTGGCTACTGAGTAAGATCAGAAAAACACATGGTTTTTTTAAGGTGCCACTCACACATATAGTGGTTAAATCCACACTGGTCCAGAGCTCAATTCCTACTTCAAATCTAAATATTGTATATCTTGACTTTCAACCTGTGCTTGTTTTCTTCCATGTACTTTTTAATATCTACAATAAGCCTATACAATATAAGATCTCTAGCCATTGGGAAAGATGACAGTATTATGTTTATACTATTTCTATTTGTGTCAGAATTAGATGAAGATATGCAGATGGAATTAATTATTCCAGAAATTGTATACTATTGATATTAAACCAGCTGTATTAATTTTCATTTTGCTTCTTAGCTTGCCATGCTCTTAAATCTTGATGGAAGTCTACCTTGTCCCGCTATTAACAGAATATACATTGCCCTTCTCAAATACCCGTTAGTGATATCAACTCTGTTGACAGTTGCGCATCACACTAAGACTCACCTGTTTTGAGTAGCTCCTTAATATAAATAAAGTAGGATCTGTGATACCACTGATTTTTCCCCTCATCTTCTCCATTGGTTTGATTGTTTTTTGTAAATATTTTAGTCTTGTACACGTAAATACTGCTCTTATTCCTCTCGGATCTTTGCAGGAAAGGGTGAGATGTGCAAAACAAACTATGAATGAGTGAATGAATGAAATGTCACCTGATGAATGATCAGGAACTGAACAAAAGGGGTTAACAATTCATCCATGGCCCATTTAACATCTGGGTAAGAAATGAGGCCAAGCAGTGTTCCCTGAGAGAGATAAAGAAAAGCCAGCAGTTGGCAGTTCGACTTTGGACACAGGCAGAACCAAAAAGTTTCATGTTTTTACTGTGGCCGGATCATCTAAAGCATTGCTGTAGTGCAGTTGCTCTTCAGGAACCTGATGAAATACAGGTACTTGTGTTATGCTGCCCGGTGTCCAGTTTAGGCTTTGTTTTAATAAAGAGGGGAAAGGCTCATACTCGTCTACGGCAAGCCATAGCTGTAGTTCTGTAGTACTTACCTAATAATCCCCATAGAATTTAGTTAAATAAAATTCTAAATAAAACACAACGTAAACATATAGTTAGGGAACTTAACCAGACTTTCCCCCCTCTCCGAGTCTTTTAATATTTCAATGCTGTTTTTTCATTTTTATACTTTTGTTTGTAAGTTATTTTAATGATTTTAAAACATTTTCCGAGCTGGGTATTTAAAATACCATTAAGATAGAATAAACATCAGTCTAAAAAAGATATGTCTCAGCAGATGGCAACACCTGGCCGACCTCGGTTGGGTTCGGATGATAAGCAGGGTTGGCATGAACCACGGTTGGCTTCCAGCAAATACCAGTGCTGTAGGCTAGATCTAAAAAAGCTGAAAAAGCAGTCTGGAAGAAGATAATGCAAATACCTTGCGCACTGCTGCCAGGACATGCCCACGAGGTCACCAGAAGCTGAGCTCACGCTGAAAGAAACCTGAATTTAACAAATGGACTCCACCACATCCATGCCTCTTTTAGCTTAGCTTTTACTAAGAAAGGTGTCTTCTCTGGGTGTAGCTTTTTAAAGAGCTGAACTGATCTCCATTCATTCCAGGATTTCAAAAACAACAATTTTAAAACAGTATAAGTCCTCAAGCTACGTTTTTTTAGTCGCCAGTGTTCCTGGACGTCATGGCGGTGAAACTGAGCAAAAGCTCGCGAGCATTTCATCAATATTTGGTGGCAAGCAAAAGAAATGATTGTGTGAGCTCTGAATCTCTCATCGTAGTAACCTGCTCGCTCTCTTCCCACCAGCTGCTGAAACAATCCCACAGTCATTTGCAGCTGTGAAATGATGGGTGATGTATTAAAGTATTTTTTACTTATTAAAATACAGCCACCCATTTTATAACAAACTCTGGGTGGCTCCCAAGCAAAAATTAAAACATTACAATTATATTAAAATTACAGGTAGTCCTTAACTTATGACCAATCACTTAGTGATCATTCAAAGTTGCAACAGACCCGCAAAAGGTAGTTGTGATCTGGTTCCAAAGTTCCAATGGTGCTTGGCAACCAGCCCGTATTTATGGCTGTTTGCAGTGACCCTCATTCACATAATGGCTGTTTATGACTTTTTGATGAAAACCGGCATTTACTTCAGTTTTCAGCAAAAACGCCACATAGCGAACAATAGATTCACTTAATGACCATAGTGTTCATTTCACGACCACAGCTGAAAAAAGGTTTTATCACTTGGGTGACTCACTTTAAGACCCTCAGGACTTACAATCATAACGGTTGTAAGTTGAAGATGACCTGTATGAAAACCAAACGCTTTATATAAATATATAATTAGAAAAGCTTTTATCCAATTCTTTGGGAGAGATGATTTATAAACCAACTAAAATACGATAATTATTGCTTCTATGACCGTGGATATCTGATAATATGAATACACACTATAGCGCACTAAATTTTGAGCCATGCTGGCCATCATCCATCAAAGAGTTTAGGGTGCTTTGGGCTGCTGTCTTTACTATGTACACACATTAAAAGGTTCACAGTGGGACTGGGTTGCGAATAAACATATGTAGGATTGCACAAAAAGTGTTTTTTTCTTCCATGGGTTTAATTACGCTAACTTTAGCAATGAACTGTGGCCACTGAATTTTAAATACCACTTTGGTGAGACTTTCTTGCTGTTTGCAGGGCTGGGATAACTTGATGCGTGTGACATTTAGCTCACAGCATTCGCTGTCAGAAGACTGCTGCTCCACAGACCAGTGATTTATTGTGTGTAATAGCTGTTGGATTAGAAGCGATCTTGAGAACAGCACAACATTTCTGTTTTGTGTGTGTATTCAGACGAGATGTACAAAAAGCATACTGCAAAGAGTGGAAGTATTCATTTGAGGCCGGAGAACATGTCATAGTACAGGTAGTCCTTGATTTATGATGGGTTGCTTAGCGACCGTTAAGTTACAGCAGACCAGAAAAAGGGTATTTAGAATCCGGATCTGAAATTCTAAGTTCAACTACGATTGAGCCTACCCCCAATAGTTATGTGACAACCTTTGGGAGCTGAGAAATATGACCTTATTTATTTGTATCCTGCCTTTATTATTTTTACAAGTAACTCAAGGCATATTCAGTACAACTTCTTCCTTCTGTTTCCCCCACAACAGCCACCCTGTGAGATGAGTTGGGCTGAGAGAGAGTGCTGGCCCAAGGTTACCCAGGATTAGAACTCGTGGTCTCTCACTTTCTAGTCTGGCGCAGCGTCCTATGGTCACACAACCATGTTTTACGATGGTTTTGCTGAAAACCGGCACTCCTGGTTTTCAGCAAAACTGCACCACGGCGAACAATGGGTTCACTTAATTGTGAATGCATTTGCTTTAGGACTGCCACATCCGCTTAACAACAACTGCCCCCCAAAATATTGCGAAATCGCGTTCGTCACGACTGACCCATTTTACGACCATGAAGTCTTATGAACATGAATGGCAGGTATCATTACACTCCTAACTCAAGGGCTACCTTTATTGATAGAAACGTGGAAGAGGCCAAAGAGGCTCCTTTGATAATGAGATTCATCAGGATATGAAGTTTGTGACACATCCACACACACACAAAAACTTATACGATATTATTGTGTTATGACTGTGTGTTTTCTTCGTCATTTCAATGCACCTAGGATTAGGATTCTGCGTCAATACTTCCATATTAAATCAGCTGAGTACAGGGATCTTTCTGAGCTGAACACAGATCATTTAATGTTCACAACAAATGACAAGAACTAATTTTAGTACATAGCTGTGAGTGATGGACATGCTGATGAAACTTGACCATCTCAAATGTTCTAAGGCAGGGATGGGAAGCCCTCACTCATAAATTGGAGATTTTGTGTGATTGCCAGAGCAGCTTTCTTATTGTCACCAACTGGATGGTCATGGTTTTTGGTGGTTTGTTTGTTTTTGCAGCTTCTGGTAGTCTTTGTTGAAAATAATTGTTACAGTGATTACTTCCAATAGGCATACGCATTTATTCAATTGAGGCAGCCGCTGCTGGCTTTTGTCTAGACACGTAAGAACAAGCATGATACTCAAGTAGTAAACAGTTATTCATTTCTGCTCTAGATATTTTGTGGTTCAGTTGTGTCCGAAAATTTGTGACCCCATGGACCGCAGCACACCAGGTGTCCCTGTCTTCCACTGTCTCCCAGAGTCCACCCAAATCCATGCCCACTGAATCTACAATGCTATCTAACCATCTCATCCTTTTCCCATCCCCTTCTCATTTTGCCTTCAATATTTTCCAGCACTCTTTTCCAATGAGTCCTCTCTTCACATTAGATGGCCAAAGTAGTTGAGCTTCAGCTTCAGTATCTGTCCTTCCAAAGAACAGTCAGGGTTGATTTCTTTCAGAATGACTGGTTTGATTTCCTTGTGGTTTAAGAGTTTTCTCCAGCATCACATTTGAAGGCATCAGTTCTTTGGTGCTCCGCCTTCTTTATGGTCCAACACTCGTTATACTCATGCATTACTCCTGGGAAAATCATATACAGACCTTTGTCGGCAAGGGGATGTCTCTGCTTCTTAATGCGCTGCCTGGGTTTGCCATAGCTTTCCTCCCAAGGAGCAAGCGCCTTTTGATTTCATGGCTGCAGTCACCTGGGCTGCAGATACTTTGCCTAATTTTTAAAACAGATGGGCTCACACTTCCACAGTTTAGGCTGTAGCCATCCATAATTTATTTTTAAATGCAGATTAGATTGCATTTAATGCACATTTTAAGAATCAAAGCAATCTATAGGGGAGACCAGCCCCTTCCTTTGACTTTCCATAAAATCCTAAAACATGGCTTTGTAGGTCAGCCTGGAGTCCAGGCAGCTGCGTGTCATCTTGGAAGTGGCTGCTGGACTGAAGATTCCACCTCCGTTTTAGCCTTCTGCCATCTTGTTTATTCTTTTACTTTTTATTATTTCTACTTTATTATTGTATGATTCATATTGTATTACTATTTTATTGTAGGTCGCCCAGAGTCACTTGTAGTGAGGTGAGTGGTATATAAATTTAATAAATAAATAAATATAAGAATGCTCAGAGTTATCACTCAAGGCACAAATGACTAGGCTCAAATTATCCTTCTTCAGCATAACATACGAAGACCAACTTTTCTCTAATGCCGGAAAGGTGGAAGGAAAGAGAAGAAGAGAATGACCAGCATCAAGGTGGACGGACTCAGTTACAATGGCCATGAGTGCACCCTTGGGAGGCGTTAAAGAACAAGTGAGGGACAGATCATCACGGGGAAAATCTATCTGTGTGGTCACTAGTAGTTGATAGTGCACATAATTTAATGCATATTTTAAAAAGTGAACGACAGAAAATTTCTAATAATGCTTCCAGAGCTACAAAGGGATTCATACAATTATAAAATGTACGAATCAGAAGGGATCATGGAATTCACATTCTATGAATCTAATACTCTGCCCAGGGCAGTAATCTGACAAGAGTGACCTGCAGCATCTACATTTGAGAAAAAAATAAATAAATCTACTACTGCGGTGTTCCTGACAAACAGACATCCAGTCTCCATTTAAACACTTCCAGTGAAGAGAATCAACCACGTCATGAAGAAGTTTATTTACTTCTGAACGGCACTTACAGTTAGGAAATTTTCCTGATGTCCAACTGAAATCAGTGTGTTGTGTTGTGCGTTTTTTTTGGTTATTTCTTAAATTTCTAGTACTGTACTACTTTCTGGAACAATCCACCCTTTTAAATGACGTGATAGCGCTTCATGGACCCGAAGACACTCTCTGCAGTTCTTTTTTCGACTAAATATTCCCAACACAAACAAGAACGCCTCGTACCTTTTTCACGTCAGGCCTTATCATTTCAGTGATTCTCCTTTCAGGCTCTTGCTTTCCTTAGGACACACTATACTTCCCCAATGTCCTTTCTAAAATGTAGTGCCCAGAATTGCACGGGGTCTGGCCAATGCAGAGTAGAAAAGAATGGTGGTTTCTCTATTTTAATACTGTACTTCTCTTGATGCAGCCCAGGATTGTGGTTTTATTTATTTATTGCCTCTGCATCGCACTGTTAGCTCATGTTTGGTGGACGATCCCTCAAGACAGCCAGATGCTTTTCATGTATACTGTTGCCTGGTCCGAGTCTCCCTGACCCTTCTTAGATTTTTTCCTATCCAATGGATACAATGGAGTCTCCCTGACCCTCCTTAGATTTTTTCCTATCCAATGGATCCAATGGATGATGCAGGACTTTGCATTTGTCCCTGTTGAAATTCCTCTTGTTAGTTTCTTCCCATTACTTTAGTTTAGAGAATCATTTTCCTCAGATGCTGATGTACCATCTATTGATCGTAGCTACTTTTCTTCAATGTGTTTTGAAGATCAACAGCAAAAAAACCTCTTCTTAGCCTGCTTGGTCATTTGTGTCATGGTCATCCATTTCTTCATTCCTCTCTATCTCCATCCCTCCATATCTTCAATCTCCTGAGAGATTTCTTGATAGACTCTTTAAATATAATTTATTTCCAATCCGTTTTTTTATTTTCCCTGGTAAGTTGGGGGTGCACAGCTTCTCTTCCCCAATAAGTTGGGGGTGCATTATCTCTGTCCGCTTCATCTTCTGTTCAAGGAGACCAAACAGTTTAGTCTTATGTTCTTTTTTACATTTAGGGAAGAAAATCTGTAGCACATCCTCTGTAGATCACAAGAGAGTTCCATCAATCTCAATGTTCCTCAAGTGGAAAAAGAAAGAAAACAAAAGAAAAAAGAAAGAAAAAAGCTACCATCATTTTGATCTTTTCTGTCAAATTCCCTTGACAAACTCCTGTTTGGTCTCCCTATTCACTCACCCAGTGAGCCACATAGGGATATGAAGATAATGCCAGAGGCTGTGGATATGCTTCTCAGAGTAAAATCTCTCTCTCTTTTTTTTAATTTAAAGGCAGGCAAGGCTGGAAGGCTGCAGGTAACTTGGAGTTACTGGTTGACCTCTGGTTTCTTACACTTGAAATAAGCATTGAAGAGAAAAGCTTGTTCAGCCAACAGTATATCAAAATTATTTGTGTGGTTGTCATATTGAATCAGTCCTTGTAGATTTAAACTGATGTGTTTATTTTCGTCTTGGAGATTCTAATATTAACATGTATCTCCCTAAATAGAGGCTTTGTTTACACAGCCAAATCTATGAAATGAAATGGCCTATTATTTTCTGCAAATTAGAGGTGATGCCTGTAATAAGATAATTATAGTGCTAGCAGCTTGTTATTAAGGGAAATCTGAGCTGTATGGATAACTGATCTGAATTAACTAATAACATTGAGGAGCTTTGGGGGACCAACTCTTAAATGTGTATACACAGACTTCCTAAATCTGGCACTTGTAAGATGCATGGATACTACAATTCCCAATATTCCATGCTACCTGACGAGGAATTCTGGGTTCTACAATCCTAATATAACAATCTGATGGATACCATGAGGCAGACTGATTTATACAATTGCAACCTAACTTTCTTGTTGCTGTCATAAACAGAATGCAGATATTTCAGATCTTATTAATCTGAAGGAAATGGAGTTTCCGGGTAAATAATAATGTACTTCTGAAGCAGTTATACACAAAACTTTGCTTTCAGTTTATTTGCCTGCTTATTTTTACAAGTGAAATCTCTTTCAAGTCAATTAGTATTGTGAAATCTGTTTATGTATTTAAAACAATGAAAAACCTAAATTATATATTGCCTATATTTATATGACTATATATTATGTGACTTCATTTCTTTGCTTTTCTTTAAAGGCCTTCTCTGGAAAGGAGATACAATTTTAACATACATAGCAATTTTCTTGAAGCCAACTGCCTTTACTAAATATTCCATATTCTACTAAATGTACAATATCATGAAGTAAAAAACAGCTTGACTGTATAATAGGCACAGAGTAATAAGCAGCAGATAAAACAAATCTAAGATTGAAAGCCCCCCAGTGAGGCACCATCTTGGCACAGTTGTGGGGCTTGTGTGCTCTGAAGAAGATGACAGCTATGCCAAAGGTTCAATTTGTCATACTGGACAGATTTCATCAGAGGAACCGGATAAAGAATGTCTCCCTCCCATAAAAAAATATGATGAGAAATAATTTACAGAAACCCATACTGGCTCAGTCGTCACCCAGGTCAACAAGGACCACACTGGATGTTAGAGTTCCTGGACATCTGGTGAAAAATGAGCTACAGGACTCTGGAGAAAGAAATGGCAACCCACTCCAGTATCCTTGCCAAGAAAACCCAATGGACAGTAAAAAAAGGCTAAAAAATATGACACTGAAAGATGAACCCCTCAATTGGAAGGTTTCCAATATGCTACTGTGGGAGAGTGGAGGCCAATTACTGTACAAGTAGCTCCAGTAAGAGTGAAGTGGCTGGGCCAAAGCCAAAAGGATGCTCAGCTGTGGATGTTTCTAGAGATGAAAGGAAAGTCCAATGATGTAAAGAACAATATTGCATAGGAACCTGGCAATTAAGATCTATGAATCAAGGGAAGCTGGATGTGGGCAAACATGAGTTGGCAAGATTGAGCATCGACATCTTGGGAATCAGTGATCTAAAATGGATGGGAATGGGTGAATTTAATTCAGATGACCACTATATCTACTACTGTGGACAAGAATCCCTTAGAGGAAATGGAGTAGCTATCTTAGTCAATAAAAGAGTGAGAAAAGAAATACTGGGGTACAGTCTCAAAAATGACAGAATGATCTTGGTTCAACTTCAAGGCAAACCATTTCAACATCACAGTAATCCAAGTCTATGCCCCAACCTCTGATGCTGAAGAAGCTGAATTTGACCAGTTCTATGAAAGCCTACAACACCTTCTGAAACTCAACCAAAAAAAGATGTCTTGATGCTGTTAAAGTGCTGCACACAATATGCCAGCAAATTTGGAAAACTCAGCTGTGGCCATAGGATTAGAAAAGGTCAGTTTACGTTCTAATCTCAAAGAAGGGCAATGCCAAAGAATGTTCAAAGTACCATACAATTGCATTCATTTCACAAGCTAGCAAGGTTATGCTCAAAATACTACAAGCTCGGCTGCAGCAGTATGTGAACCAAGAACTACCAGATGTACAAGCTGGGTTTCAAAGAGGCAGAGG
>JANHZU010002232.1:56591-71680 GCA_032468055.1 Acrochordus granulatus | reverse complement strand
TGGAACCAATCTGTCGTTCCATGTCCAGTTCTAACTGTTGCTTCTTGACCAGCATACAAGTTTCTCAGGAGACAGGTCAGGGGGTCTGGTACTCCCATCTCTTTTAGAATTTGCCACATTTGGTTGTGATCCACACAGTCGAAGGCTTTAGCTGCTGTAGTAAGGATCCTTTATTTCTCTGGATGGTAATAGTTAGGATAAAGCCAGGGTGCTGAATCACACCATTTGTGAGAATTGGGGTGGCTGGTCGACCCTCCCCTTTGTGGCTCCATTCCTAGTGAGCCCTTTGATCAACCCACTTAGAGGAAAGGGTTAAAAGTGTTTCAGAAGTTGTTGGTATTTCTTTGCACCGAAGAGTTTGCCAGGTAAAAGAATCTACTCAAGCTGATCAATGGCCTTTTGCCGAGATATTGGATTCTGAACAGTCTGTCTTATTAACTACCGTTCAGCTTCAGTAGACACGCTGTAATTCATCTTCTAGTTAAGCTAACTGTACTGGAGGCAGAGTTCACTGTAAACAAAGAATCCTTGGGGTTGTTTCTTTTAAAAAAACACTGATTTTTGGATTTCGGTTAGGAGCAAAGAGAAGGGCAACTAGCAAGAGGGAGGAAAATTAACAATATTGGCCTCGTCATTTGACGACGACTCATCTGGATAGGGACTTTGGAAGAAATACCGGGACCCGTGTAAACTGCTCGGCAGCAATAATGATTTCCTCCATGCAACAGAAAGGAAACGGGAATGGTGAAGGGCGTGTTGCTTCTGTTTGATTTCACAGGGTAGTTCAATCTGTGGGAATCTGGAAGAAAAACACCCTGCCAGGTGACGGCATCAGAAACAGCAATAATGATGCTGCATTCAGGTAGGTCTTTCAGAGTAATATGCATCTCGAGCATGTAAGTGCAAGATGGTGTAGAAACCGAGGTGCAAGCAAACAACTGGATAGTGAATTTGAGAAATGACATGCGATTGTAGAGTGCAAGGCTGGAAAATCTATCAAGTACTGAGTACTGCACTCCACAGATGAAAAGTAGATTGGCTTTTTTCTTTTATGCCCTGTTTTGTTTCTTTTTTTCATTAGAACCCCACACTAATTGGCGGTGCGCATGTTGTTTAAATAGTCAGGCTGGTACCAAAGATCCTGCTAGGTGTGATGGTTAAGATATCAGGCTAGAAATCAGGAGGTTGTGAGTTCTAGTCCTGCCTTGGGCACAAAGCCAGTGGAGTGACCTTGGACCAGTCACTCTCTCTGAGTTCTAGGAAGGAGGCAACGGCAAACGAGTTCTGACAAATCTCAACAAGAAAAACTGACTTGTCCAGGCAATTGCTCGGGGTCAACAATGACTTGAAGGCACATGCGCACACTCATGAACAGCCAGGCAGCAGACTCAGAAGTGAGTTAGAATTTAGACAAGCCAATAAATAATTCTTGCTCAGGTAGTGGTCTAGCCCAAAGAATAAGCCTTGTTGGCCTATTTGGAGGAGCGAGTGGTATCAAGTACTTCCTGCCGTTACCCTGTGACAAGCTGTGATTCCCATGATTTTGTTTCTAATCTTTCCCAACAAGAAAGAGAGAATACACACGCAAATTCTCTTGAAAGTTAAAAAAGCTACCCTAAGGATATATTAGGATTCCAGCTTCCAATATGGGAGTTGATGGCTGGGAATTCTGGGTGGTGCAATCTCAACTTTTGGGGAAGCGTCCATTTGGGAGAAGATTGCATTAAGGCTGCAGTACTGGACTGTTCACTCCAGCATAGTTTGGCACACTCTTAGGTCTTCAGAGCGACTTATTTTATGGATCCTGTCATCATGTGTTTGACACTGACAGCCAAGTGAGCTTTCTTTGTGGCAGGACCCCTATTGTGTAATCAATTGCTGCTAAATTTGAAGGAATCTTCTTTTCAGAGTTTAGAAAAACATATTTATTTCCCAAGTCTTTCAGAGCTTCCCTACTACTGTTTGTATGCCATAGATGCTATATTTTAATGATAATGCTTCTGTGGTACTTTGTAAGCTACCCAAGGCTTATTTTATTTTACGTATTTATTTGTATCCCACATTTATTATTTTTACAAATAACGCAAGTTATATTTACAAATAACTCAAGAGTATTAAAGGAATGAGCAATACACACATTTTCCATGTAAATAAATATAGATATGACTTGCATTCATTCTTCTTTAAGAATATTGCACTGGAATTACTTGTTAAACTAAGCCAGATGCAATTAATGTAGCAATTTCAGCAAGACTTCTAGCAATTGTAAGGTACCACAGGAAAAATAAATAAATGGAGAACTAAGCTTAATTTTCCAAAACAGAATTTCATTGTATGGGGAATGCCCAGTTTTTAAATAGCTGGAGAGTTCACTTCCTAACAATTTAAAAATTGCCTTATTGCAATTAATATACTACATCCTACTACTTTTTGCTGTTAGAAACTGGCTGGAATTCCACTGTTGAGTCATGGCCTACCTTGCCTCCCCTGTCCTAGATGGCTTATTGACAACTGTTAACTTTCTAACTTACATTGCAATCAATGTGTCTAGGAGTTGGAGGAAAACTACTAGGGAAGTTTGTGCTTGCAATGATTAACCATAAATTAGGCTAGATTAATCAGGTCAAAATTAATCAAACCTAGCATGTCGTGCAAACATCGCCTACCTATGTGACACACTGACAAATGTATCAAGCTGTGTTTGTTTTGGTCTCAAAAGGATGAATTAGATTGAAACATTTCTATATATTCTTATCTTCAGAACTTCTTTTTGGAGTCTGAGCCAATTATGTTTTTATCTCAGATGCTCTGAACTAATTCATCAAATTTTGGATGACCATATTTAATGTTTTTTTGGAGGACAATCCCATATGTACTGTTCTCAGAAGACCATAATACATAAAAATTCAAACAGAAATGCAATGTTGACAGACAATGAGGTAATGATTCTGTAGTGGGTTGGAAGGCATTCTCCAACTGTGGGCACTCTCACATAGCACCAGATCTATTCTCTTGCTGCATAATCTTCTTAACTCCTCCTGGCCTTGGAATGCTGTGAAAATACTCAGGTTACTACTCATCAGCATTTTCATCCAGCTGGCCAATAAGAGATTTCAAAAACTGTTTCTCAGTTCCACCTCTTAACTGCTGCAGGTCCTGATGTAATTATAATTCCCTTTGCTCACCCATTACTCTCTTTTTAGGAGTCCAGGCTCTCCCCTATTTTAAATAAATTGTGTATTATGGTCTTCTGAGAACAGTACTTACAGGATTGTCCTGAGAAGTAAGAGGACTATTTTCCTTCCTATAGCTTTTGTTTTAATTTTGCAATTCCATGAATTCCATAAAGACCCAGGTGTTAACAATCTGGAGAGGGAAGGAGTGCAAGTGGTAGTGGAATTCCGAATAGAAAGAGTGGTGGTTGCAAGGCAGATGGAAACATGCAGGAAAAGGCTAGGAGAGGCAGGAAATTATACAAATGCTATGCTGTCTTTGTGAGTCAACTGGCTCATGATTCAGTAGTTCTTTAATAGTCATCAGATGAAACTTAGAAGTAACAATTTATTTTCCACACACCCGGCAGTATACTTCTGTCCTCTTTTTAGGGAAGAAAGTATTGGAAAATCATTGTCTCTATAGCATTCCTTTTGCTGCATCTCTGAAATGAGACTGGCTGAGGATCAGAGTTTTGCAGGTTGAAGAGCAATGAGGAAGAGTTGACAAGGGGGGAAGCTGTTGGGCATAAATCATAGTGGAAGGTGGTTGTGGGCTGCTCAGGGTTCCTAGGGAATCTCTAGTAAGTTACTAGCAATCTCATGAAAAGCATTCCATAAAGTTAATATTCTCTGGATCCAAAAAAATGGTTGCTAAGGAGGTTTTGTTTTTGTCCAGTAGTTGAAAAAGAAATGGCCTCAGAGCTATGTAACTCAAGACATTGTCCAATCATAGCAGAAGCAGAATGAAAACATGTTGCCATGAAGATGCATCGCCTTGATCCATCTTTAGCCTGCCTCAATGAAAGCTAGTACTGTATTTAGATGAAGGCTCCATTGCAAGAACATGTCATTCACAATTGATAAATATGCCAGGGCAAGGAGAATATATAGATGGCCTATTCACTGTCGGCTACATAGGAAGCTATAATAATAGCTCATTAATAAAGTTTTCTTTTTTCACCTTCAGTCACCACGTAGCAAAAAAATAATAATGGAAAATATATTTTATTCAGTGTTTTGCAGTTAATAGAGTTTCTACAATGACCAAGGCTTTATAAATGTACCATTTAGTTTAATTCTTCATCTGCTGAAATTTACTGAACCATCATTAACAGCACAATGATAAATTTAGAAGTGCAGGTACTCACAGCAAAGTCCCAGTACATATGTGCTCCCACCTGCCTCTCCAGAACAACAACAATAGGTAACATAATTATCCAAGTTATCAGGATCAGCATAAGTATAATCTTGCATATAGAAATGGGAAGTAGGTGCTTAATTTGTGGTATTTCTGATTGCAGAAGTCTGACTTGTAAAACATATTAAATGTTTTCATAGAAAACACCATGTAAAATCTAATGCTTGTCAGGCCAAGGAAATCCCATTATTTACCTGGCATTCTAGCAGTTTATGTCACTGTTCCTGCTCTTGGAAAGCTGCAGAGCTTCACTTCCCCAAGCTGTTCCTCCATGATGCCATTGATAACAGAAAATCTTAAAACTAACCAATGGCTTTCTGGTCACTGTTCTTCTGAAAGTTAAGAAATGCTGCAACAAATTTGCTTTTAAATTAATTTGCAAAAAGGAAAAATAATAATAGAGAGAAGGAATTTTTCACTAAGGCATTTGCGCATATATATCAGCAAACCTTTTCGCATGGTGCCCTGAATTAGCCAAATTAGCCAAAGCACAGTTTTGCTTGCAAATGCATCCAATGTGATTAATTTATGATTTCATGAAGAAAATAATGGTTAACTTAGGCATGCTGTTTTTGCAAACACTGTGCATGCGTACGTGTGTGAGAGAGATTCTAATAAAAAATATTACCAGAAATAAATCAAGGTTTTCCTTAAAGCCTTGATAACTTAGAAGCAGATAAATAAATAATATCTGAAAATATGCCTCTATAAAATTAGGTGGGATAATAGACAAGCGTCATTCCATTTTGCTATGAGTTCCATTATAATTTATATTAATGCTAGACATTGGTCATTCAAGTTTTTCTTCTTGGCCCAGAATGTTATAGAATGGTCCTTGAGATAATTAACAATTAGAACTAATATAGTTAAATTTCACATCACCATCAAACATCGCTTTGTCTATAATCCCTTCTGAAGCTATGGTTTATTTGTCTCTATTACATGCTCCACTCATCCATTGTAACAGTAAATGAAATTTGTATTTTAGTGACTGCTGACGTTGCTCACACTTCATTCTTCTTAAGCTTTGAGCTTAAAGAGTAATCCATTGTTTTGTTTTATTTATACTTCTATATTACTCACCCTCTGATTTGCAGATTTAACAAAAGTAGCACTATAAATGGTCTTACCCTGTCTTGGTGTCATGCTTTCTGAATAATTACTTTAGCCATGCTTTTTATAGAATTCTTATTGACTTCATTTTGACTTCAGTTGTTTGTCTTCCAAGATGCAAGGAAAGTCCATTTAAACGAATGGTGTTGCATTTGTCTTCATAGCTGAAAATACTGTTATTAATCATAGCTTGAATTCTGAGATCATTGAGATGATGGAAGCTCAGAGAAAGCTTTCTTATTCTTTCCTCCAGTCTTGCATACGATCAGCCACTCTCAAGCTTACTTTCTCTGTATAAATAAATCATTTACTGGAGGAGAAAGAAATCATCCCAAATTAATTATTTCACCTGATTTAGTATTTTAATTTATGGCCAGAATATTTCAGTGGCAGCCTTAGGAAACATAATTACTCTAATAAGCAATTTTGTAAGCAGGAGACAATTAATTAAAGCTCCCATGCTTACAGGGAGCAGGAACCAGCTATTAAGATCCAATCCAGGATCATTGTGTTACAGTAGCAGTCAAGAAGTCCCAGTTACCATAGTAGAAACAAAAAACAAGGATCTTGGAGGAATATAGCTCAGAAGACTACTCTATGAATATTTGTTTCTTGCTGAAGTGCAAGGATCCAAATTAAAGCATCCCCCAAAGCCTCCAGTTGAATACAATGAAGACAAGCTCACTCACCACTCTTTGATTTCACCATCAAACAACATGTTTTTCTAGCATTCAGCCAAGATAATTTTTCTTAACTTAAAGCCATTAGGTGTTGCCTTGCACTACGGGACAACAGAGAACAACTTTGTGACATCTTTGTGACAACTTCTACAATATCAGAAGAGCACAACTGGCTGCCTTTTCTCAAGACCAAGCATGTCCATTACCTCAGTATTTTCTCAAAAGATATAATTTCCATTTTTCCATTTTCTTTAGTTTTAGATCTTCCAATTTGTCTGAATTTAATGCTCATCCTGAATTGAGATGAATCGGACCAATGAAGAACAGAATAAAATAATTATTTTTTAAATTGTTAATTTAAACCTTTGCAACTATATACTATTATGTGATTGTTCCAAGAAGTTAAAGTTTATATTGCTGAAGTTTCAGAATGTAATCTTATTTTACTTACATGGGGAAAAAACTGAATTTAGAGAAATGTTTGATAAGCTTTCAACATACAAAAAAATACATGGGGACTAAATCTTTATTGTTTTGTAGGCAGAAATATCTTCCTTTGTTTCCCCCTTCCCATTCCATAGAATATTTTTATCTATCCATATTTATCTATATCTGTATGTCTATCCATATCTCTATGTTAGTAGTTTGCCAACACTGGTTGTTAAATTATAGAAGTTGTGTTTTTTCATTTTTTTAAATTTCTTTATTTCTTTTTGTAAGTAGCCTCCTTTCAAGCATGATAGGCAGCTACTCCTAGAAATGAGCATCCATCACATAGGGTCCATGAAAACTGTCATTCTTTGCTGATGAGTAGAGGATGAGGTTACCATTCCTTTTTTCAGAACAAAAGAAGGAGGCATATTCCTTGGAGGGCTAGTGACAGACACTGGCAAGACTAGAAGCTGATGAAACACAAGTAGCTTTGCTGATGATCACAGCAAACCTTGCGTTTTGCAGCTTATATCTTTAGATCCAAGATTGACCATTTCCTGTGTTGTACTTCCAGGTTTTGAGTTTGTGGGGTGGAGGGATAGTGAAGAAGAGCTCCCAGTCAATGTAATGATGCAAATCAAGTGGGATGCTATAAATGAGACAGAAGGATTCTCG
The DNA here is from genome assembly GCA_032468055.1 of Acrochordus granulatus. Taxonomy (NCBI): domain Eukaryota; kingdom Metazoa; phylum Chordata; class Lepidosauria; order Squamata; family Acrochordidae; genus Acrochordus; species Acrochordus granulatus. Next base: position 64,367 of record JANHZU010002232.1, on the reverse strand, counting down.
CTCGGAGGCAAATGCTCTGTGCCATTTTTGGAATAAATGATTTCTAAAAGTTGTTAAAATTATACCTATTTTCCCTGTCCCCTGAGATTTGCTAATCTAATGAAGCTTCATTTTGACTCTGCAAACAGGTGTTGTAATCCAGGCTGGAGCTTCTCTGAAAAATGTTTTGCCATAGTGCATCATTCATGAGCTGAAAGAAATGTTGTTAAGAAGGTAGCTTCTGTTCAGTTCCCATGCCCACCGAGTCCATGATCACTCAAGAGATACCATCTACAAAAGATCCTTTGTGGAGGTATGTTTTGGTTCCATAGTTACCACACAAAAAAAGACAAGTGGCATTTTCAGGAATTTCCCCCCCCCCAGCTTTCTTGGCCTATATTGCAGAGTTTTAAACCATACTGATTTCGATTNNNNAGTTGAAGCCATGTGTTATAATTGGGCAACAAGTACAAAATTATTCCCCATGACCAAACTTTTTCCATTATACAACAAAGGGATTCTAGGATAGCTCAACCACATTTTCTTCTTGGCCACTAATTGGTTCTTATTGGTTTTTGTTGCAAAGAAATGTGAACTCTGCTCCTAGTGATAACATATTCGACATTTATCTGAGAATAAAAAAGAATCTCTGCCAGAGCCAGTTCGTAATTTCTCTCCAACAATATAAACAAAGCAAGACCTAAAGCTAAGTCATGAGCTAATTATGCCAGTATAACCATTCGCATGAACAGATGTAGAATAGCCACATGTCATGCCAACAGCACTACTACTGCAACCATTGGGAAAAGGGTAGAAGCAGAATTAGTAAAACCTATTGCATTTAGCATGGATCATCTGGAAGAGAAAATATGAGGATGGTATAGAAGGTTGGGAGAAATGAACTCAGATGCATAAATTATGTTTGAGATTAGAGAAACATACTTAAGATAAATTTCATTTATTTTGGATCTATATCTTCTCTTTCTATCAACAAATGATGCTCAAGATGGCTAATGAAAAAAATTAAATCAATGCTATAAATAAAATCTCCAGGAGAGACAGAAATCAGACATTAAAAATGCTACATTAAATACAGCAAAAACATTCCTCTTTCCAAATGAACGGCCAAACCAGCTAACCAACAACACTCTGATTAAACAGAAATATTCTTGCCTGCCAGGAGAAAGATCTCACAGTGAAAACTAGCCTGATTCTTTTTCAGAAGAAATTGCATACTTAGGGAATAACCACCAAGAGAGTGAAATAAATAATAAGAGTGAAATAATAAGAGTGAAATAAGAGTGAAATAGGTGAGCTCCCAGCCTGACAGTTATATGACTGGTTGCAAAATGAATTCCTACTTTTCAATACATCTACTTGGAAGATGGCTGAGAAGTGGCCAGATGAGTTCAAAGCTAAATTTAAGAGCTGAGTTGCAATGACCAATTGCTTCTTGTGCCTGGATAATAGTTGCTAAAAATAGCTGAGCAAAGAAAAGTAAAAAATGGGTGAGCAGCCCTAAGCATTAACTAAAAATGGAAATGAACTTATGGATGCACCAATGGAGATCCCAGTGTAAGTTCTCCAGGGCTCTCTTTAACTTTATTGATTATGTGCCATCAAGACAGCGTTATCTCTTAGCAACCACAAAGATAGATTTTCTCCATGAGAATCTATCCCCAACCTAGTCCTTCAAGTCTTCTAATGATGCACCCATCACCACTGTAAATGAGTCCACCCACCTTGCTGCTGGTTGTCCTCTTCTCTTTCCTTCCAAATGGTACTAATTATATGAGGGTATAAAATACTGTTTAGAATTTAATTTCAATTAAATTACCTTTATTATTTTTATTTTTTCCTGAAGCAGTACATTATTTGGGCTGTGGCCCAGTGCCACTAAAAGATCAGCTATGGCCCTTTTTCTGCAAGCTCTTACAGAAAGAACAGAAAAGATGAGCCATTTTCTTTAGCTGTAGAAAAGATACAGTTGAGAAAATGGAACAAACATGTCATTAGTTCAGGCTTATTTATTGATTTAAGCTCATTCCCCCATACTAAAAAAAGAATGGATATGAGCGGTATAAACATTAATGTCTATTACAACATCATACAACAAATCTAGAACAACCAACACATTCAAAGTATACAGATAGAGCTTGAAAGACCTATAACTGCATATGGATATTGTTACAAGCAGTCATCTCTGTATAGTACGGATTCTGATACACATGTGGAGATTTAAACCATCTCTCACATCTATAGTTACTAAACATGACTTCAAATGCTGTTATGAATGGAGAATTCATAACAAACATTTGAAGTCATGTTTAGTAACTATAGATGTGAGAGATGGTTTAAAGTCATGTCTACTCCTTTCTCTAGAAAGAGTTCAAGATTAAAACATGTACAGTACAAAATCCGTTCTATTTCCTATCCAAGGGCAAACCCTGTATTGGGTTAATAAACTCTAATATTAAACACTCTAATGTTGATAACTTCCATAAGATCAAAACAGTATAAGTGGACAATGAACTGTTTCTATATAAATGTTACAGACAGATTTCTTAGGCCCTTCTTTTTCTAGCCTGCTTGACGTCCGAACTCTCACTCATTTCTCTGGATTTCCTTGCTTCTGTGGGAATCCTTAGTTCTGAGATAATGAACATTCTTCTACTTATAAAGAAGCAAGATCCAACATAGCCTCGGCAATGGAAATAAAGGTAAATATGCTTTTAATTCCAAGACTGAGATGTCCAATGCACATCACCCTTATTAAGAATCTTCCCCAATGATACTTTTGAATGATTAGAAAAACATACTTTTGAAACCAAGAACCATAATGATTATTTATTTCATTGACAATGTGCTTTATTACAATGCAGTGTTTGTTACCATAGGAACAGGTTCTCCAGAAGATCCTACCCAAATGAAAGTAAGCCTGGCAAGATCCAATGTCAATATCAATAACACAAATTAAAACTAAAAGGCCAGTGAGCCAGCAGTCTGTCCTAACTTTATCTGTCTTTAATCACAGGCAGATGCTATCAGAATGAAGCCAAGCTATGCTGGCAAAGAGAAGGAACCCTTGAATAGGAGGAGAGGGGATGAAACAAAGGCTTCTCTCTCTGACCTTGGCTTGCCAGCTTAAAGCAAAGCAGCCAAAGGGCTGAAGAAAGGTACTGGGCAGGATGGCATTCAGATCTGAATGCCAAAGTCCATAAGGAATCAAGACCTCATCTAAGCTGATAAGCTACAGAAACTTTTGAATGGAATTTAGGAAGCCAGGGTCAATGTAGCCCTTACAGAGAATCAGCATGTGTATTCCCAGTATGCCCTCATCATCCATAACTCAAGTGAATTGAGGGGGCAGATTGCAACATTACCTGATAGAGAAATAAGGAAATGAGACATGAACAAATTCATTTCAGTGGTTTTCCCTTAGCCTGGCTCCTTCCTGTGTTGGAGCCAGATTTGGAACAAATTGCTGAAAACCATCAAGGGCAGAGAAGCAAACTGAGAGCAAAGTGTATTTTTTGTTGTGTTGCCTCATCTTGCCTGTTCCCTACTATGTCCTGAGCTGGTCCTTTTATTTTGTATGGGAATAGGACATTTTAATTCCAAGACTGAGATGACCAATGCACTGCCCCTTGTTTAAAGGGGGCAGTGGTGGGGGGAGAATTAAAGCAACGCTGCATTGCTGTGAGACAAGTTCTGCATCATTTGCACATGCTCCATGGCATCACAGACTCGTTTAAAAGGGATGGAGCTGGTACTGTAAAAGCATTGCATTGCTTTTCTCGTTTTGACAGAAGCTTCCAGTTCTGTGAAAATCCCTGGGACCATCTTAAGGATTGCTGCTTTCATTTGGGCTTGCTTCTGAGATGCTTGTTCGAAAAGGGAAGGTATTGTTTGGTCATTTAGGTAAATACTTTAACCTGGATGGAAAAGAGATGTAAAATAATAAATACAAACATATATTCTGATTTTACAGAAACTGCTATATTTTAAGATATACAGTAACTCACTTTGAGGTTACTATAGCTCAAATGAAAAGCAATGAATTTTACAGATGTCCTTATTATTTTGAAAAAAAATATGATTAATACCACTGTTTCAAATGGAAATATATCAAGAGGAAATCTGCACTATGGGTTTGTACAGTAATGGAACTCACTCATTTCCTTTTACTGGGAAATACTTTTATTTCATAAGTAAAAATGTTTTGCTCCATTTTAGCCAGCTTTGTGAAATGATCAGCAGCAACTTAAATATCAAGCATTAAGGAGATTAACGATGGGAATAAATTATTTGGTTTTGCTTTTTATCCAGTAAGGGATATTCCTAGTCTTGTAGCTATCTGTAGTCCTGAGACTGTAATAACCACTGAATAATTTTCTTCAGCTTAGTCCGAAGTCCTTTACTTCTGATTTTTGATAAATTATATTTAATTCTTTCTGTATAAAATAAATATTTGAAAGAGTTCACAAACTAAAGATGATGTATGCCCCTAAATTGTTGGATCAATGTTGTTTTAAGGGTTAAAAATGTAGCCTCTACCGAAAGCATTTGTGCTGGTGGATAAAAATTTAAAAAGGAATGAATGGAAAGACCCTTAAGAAGCTTAATGATGGAAAAAAGAAAAGCTACTACAGCAAGATTAGTTTGATTTACTCATGAGAAACTACTGCCCATTGGATAAACTTGTTCAAATTTTCCTCAGCTGGTAACTTCATAGATATCTGTGTAGCTTTCTTGGCAACAATACGGGTGGATTGCCATTGTCTTCTTCCAACATATTTTTTGGCTCCCACTGTAATGTCTAGCTCTGGTATTACACTGAGGTCTCTCATCTAAGTACTAACCAGAATTAAACCTGCTTAGCTTCTGAACCAGCGAAGATCAGCCAAAAATTACCATACTATAATAATCATTTAGGGTGTATGGTCTTAAGAGAAGATTTAGCTTTCCAAGATAGGCTAAAAAAGAGAGCTTCATAAATAATATGAGGATCATTCCAGGACATCCTATTAACTGTCTCTATGATGAGGATATCACTCTTCCCAGTAGTTGCAAAAAGTTGGTATGTGGCAGAGAAGACTGACATGGTGAACAACAGTAACTAAACTGCAGGATGCAGGCAACAGAAACCTCAAGGGTAGTGGGTAAAGTTTTGGGGAAAAGTTTTGAAGCTGTTCCTAGACCTAGTTTGCCAGGTTAATCAGCCTAACTCCAGCCATAAGATCATAAAGGAGCAAAGTGGATTTCTGTACAGATAGTCCTTACTTACCTACTGCCTTATTTGGTGACCATTTGAAACTACAATGATGTTAAAAAAAATCCTTTGTAACCAATCCTTGCATTTGTGGCCATCACAGATCCTACAATCACGTGATTGCTATTTGGGCATTTCACAACTGGTGTGCAAGTATGACTATCATAAGCATCTCACAGTCATGCGATCATCATTTGTGTGCTTCACAATCGGCGTGCAACAAGCAGAGCTAATAGAGAAGGCAGAAATAAAATTGTACATTGCAGTCATGTGATTTTTTTTGCTTAGCAACCAGGGTGCTTCACATAATGACCAAAGAGAAAAGAAGGTTTGCAATACAATTGAAGATACAGCTCCAGGGTTCTTATTCAATGGAAGAATCACGCACCAGCATAGAGTTATTGGTTTTATTCCCTTGAGCTTTCAAACCCCAGTGGAGTCCATCCTCAAAAGGAGTCGAATAAAAGCCACACCATAATGGAATATAAGAAATTGGTCATGTATAGTATGCATTTTTCTGCTTATATAGCACTACATGTGCCATTTTTTGTGTGTGCCATTAGCCCCAATTGCTTTCTGATCTTTGCTATTGTAAGTCACCTGCAAACTTCCCTTAATTATACTCACTGATGTCAGTGGGGAAACGGTGAGGCAGAAGGTACAAGTGATGCAGCTTAAGTATTGCTGCTATCACTGCCTATCTTCCCCCCATTTTTTTGGTCAGATCAAGCCAAAGACTGGGGACGGGATAAACACTCCCGATGAGCAAAATCAGCACAGTCCTCAGCAGCTGCTCACAGCTTCTCCTCCACCATCAGCAGAAGGGCAATGGAGGAGGGACAAAGTGGATGCTCCCTTTGAAGCTGAAACAACACGGCACGAGTGTGGCTGTTATAACTGATCTGTCGTCGTTCTTTTATCATCTCGGCTTGCCTCATTGGGGAGGTGGGGAGACAGGGTGGACGCACACGATGTAGTGTCAGCTATTCAACTGGTGGTTCCGTTGTTGTCCGTCCGATCCAAACTTTCTTCAGTTATCCTAGATTGTTCTAACAGAGAAACAGATGATTGTTTAGATTTGTTCTGCCCCAATTTGTGTTGGAGCATATTCCATTGGTGCGTGTGATATGCCAGATGGAGCTGCACGCACCTATTCAGTGCCACTTCTCCTGTTTCCCATGATTCAATGAATTTCCTGGCTGTTCTATGATTTGCATGTCCTAGAATAGTGGCCAAAGTTAGATCAAAATTGTGGCCTTGCTCATGGACATATATAGCGGCTTGGGAATTTAGCTCCCTGCGCTGAATAGCGGTAGCCTGTTCCCGCAACCTAGTTTCTAAGGAATGTCCCGTTTGCCCTACATAATGGAGTTCTTACGATTAAATTGGTACACCACCCTGGCTTGTTTACTTGGACTTAAACGGTCTCTGAAAAGCATTACATGGTCACGTATGATGCATGCTGGGCAGTGTGCCACACCCATCCCATATGGATGCAACAGACGGCTTATGGTCTCGGATATCCTCAATATATGTGGGATAGGTTGCCAATATCTTATGGTGGTGCTCTCTTGAGCCTTCTTATCTCAATGTAAACAGTTCCGTATAAATGTGAAAAAGTAAGGTCATAAGCCCTTTGTGGTCACATAATATTCCACTTAGCGACCATGGGACTTAAGAACTGAGTTAATGGTCCCAACTGAGATCAGGAAGCAACAACTACTCGTATTCATTTTTTTTTGAAGATACATAGGCCTTTTCCTCACTTCTGCAATACAGACATGCCCTGTTAATCATATAAGACCAGACACCTGTCTTATGAAAAGATGACTATTCACATAAGCTTGATTGACATTTTCCATGCTGCATGCCAGATCTCAGCTGAGCTCCTTATAAACACAGCTTTCACGCTGTCTTGAAAGAGTGCTAGTCCTATGTTGCACTGCAGATTAAATTGGGAAAGACAGTCTGGTTTCCCAGGTGTATAGTGCTAATTCTGTCACCAGTGGGTACATTACATATTTTCCAGTGCTTCTTCCAATTAGGGAATTTGTGTAGAAGTTTTTCATAATTTTTTTTAACTCTTTTCATTCTTTTAAGGACACGCACAAGATCATACAGTGATGGTGTTTCACTAGACAACGCCCCTGGAACCAATCTCATACAACTACAGTTCCATGGCTTTTTCTGCAGCACACCACAATTATGTCCATGGTAACTGTGCTGCCAATCAGATCATTAACTTTATATATCATAGGTTTAAAAATCATTGGTGATGAGTTTTTATTATTTATGTATTTGTTGTTGTTCAGTCGCGCAGTCGTGTCCGACTCTTCGCGACCCCATGGACTGCATTATGCCAAGACCCCTGTCCTGCACTGCCTCCTGGAGCCTTCCCAAGCCCACGCCCATCACTCTGACTCTACTATCCATCCACCTCATCCACTGCCGTCCCCTTCTCCTCTTCCCTTCAGTCCTTCCCAGCATCACAGTCTTTTCCAATGAGTCCTCCCTGCGCATTATGT
>JANHZU010002232.1:20669-33286 GCA_032468055.1 Acrochordus granulatus | reverse complement strand
TATATTGTATATTAATCATTGTTACTTGTTTCAGATATTAGGGACAATCATTTCTACATAAAATACCCTTGAAAATGATTTTTTTATTAATATTTTGGGTGTGTGGAATTGATCATCTGACTTTACATTGTTTCCTATGGGAAAATTTGCTTTGGGATAAGAGCATTTTGGATTAAGAGCATTCTTCCAGAGCGAATTATGCTTGCAATCCAAGGTTCCACTGTAGTTTGCTATGCAGGTTGGAAATTCTGCTTAAAGATAATAATATTTCTGTGGTCAACCAGTATGTTTCTGATTCAAGTGAGATTTATACCAGATTCCTGAAATTTAGATATCGGATTCTTGGTTAGTAGCAAAATTTTGTTAACATGGTGCCCCCTAGGTTCTCAGGATATCAATAAAGCTTTATTATAATAGGGCATATATTGTTAAGTCTAAAATTACATACATTTATCCACAAATTACAGTAACAGCTTTCAGTGTTCAGTATAAGTAAATGTTATGAGCATGGCAATATTTAAGTATTATACATTCGTTATGTATTGATACTTTGGATCAGACTCTATTCAAAAAGTCATGACCGAACTTAAGTTCCACTGATTTTACAAAATCTGCTGTAGGCATAATTAAATTTGCACTTCACCCTTAATATTTGAAACCTTACACATTACACTAATATATATTACCGATAGTCCTTGCTTACAAGTATTCAGCAACTGTTTGCAGTTATGATGGTGTTGCATGAATGGTACTCATGCCTGGTACTTGAATTTACTGAAATAATTATTGGAATTGTTGCTAATTTCCACCATTCCAGTATTCTAGCTTGTGGCATGATACGTTGTTTCTTTAAAAAAAATAAAGTTAATACAGACATTACACCCATGTGAAGCACACAAATGTTTATTATTAGATGCCTTATAAAGTCTTGAAGAAGCTTATAAGGTGATTAAATCTTTGCCATTTTCATCAGTTATGCACATTGTCATTGAAATAGACATACATGCAAGGAGAATTATGTAGATCAATTTAGTAGCAGATTTTTTCAGCATTGGGGATAACTTTAAATTATTGTTGATTCAAAATCTATCTTCTCTGAAAGCAAGAGATTTTCTATAGAACTTTCAGCTTCACAAAACTGTAACATGGCTCGTTAAAAAAATGCATGCAATAGTTGTTAATCTGTTCATTGAATACAAAAATGATACCTAAATTAAATAATGGACATTCTGTTGTACTGTTGAATGTATGGCTATAAAGTTAGGTGTTGGTCCAACTGATTTACCTACTTAATAGATAATGTGAGCATATAGCTCAGAGAAATGTTGAAATATTCCTAGTTTTTATAAATCAGTGCTTCATAAATCATAACAAATATTACATTATTTCCATAAGATTTATCCCAAATTCCCAATCTATAACTTTATGTTTATTGAGCAAACTCTCTATAGCTACATTTTCATTACTACTGTAGTCTGGACTACAAATTCAACACACCTTTTTTCCTGAAATGAAATGCATACATTTTATAGTGATCATTTTTGAGCAAAATATGTGATTAAACACCATTACTGCTATATTCCATACCAGTTTTCCATAGCTTGATGTCCTCCTCGATTCTTGACTTCAGTTTCCATAATTCCTAACCAGCATTCTAGTGGTGGAATTTATGGGAAGTAGAGTTCAAAACATGTGGAGTATACCAGTTTGGGAAAGACTACTCCACAACCCATCAAGTTTAATTAGGAAGTAAACCTTGTTAAGCATGGAGAAAGAACTAACTTAAGTATTGGGAGATCAAACTTCTATGAAATGATAGGACACTTCTGCTGGGAGAATGGAAAGTGAATCTGCTATGTGCACTATTTTTCCCTTGACAGAATTACTATCTTCATTAGCTACTGGTAGTAAATTAATGTGATTTTTTAATACATAATCCAAAAGAAGGAACAGAATTTTGTCGCTTATGAAGTCAAAACTCTATTGCAATAAAAATACATAAATGATGGCAATCATTGGCAGAATTGCATTTCTCAAGCAATAAAATGTGAGTCAAAATACAGTTGAATATACATCTTATATTGTACAAGATAAAGACATCCTGAATTTCAGCTTGACATGTCCACACAGTTCTCTTGACAATAATGTGGTATGTAATTCTTCTCTTTTGGATTTTTATAGCTTCCTAGTTTAGTGTTCTCCTATACTATTATAGCATAGCAGAGTAATAAAAGTAGAAGTGATTCTACACTTATGTTTGCTGCAACAATCGTCTATTATGCAATAAAATGCTCATCGATTATTCAAAATAATGGGCTGCTATGATCTTGTATCAATGCACATGGCCGTGAAAGATCAGTCTAATCAGGTAGGGCTATCCTAATGCAGTAGAAATGCAATTTAATGAACACCAGAGTTAATCTTAGTAAACCCTGGGTTTGCAAGAAGCAAGGTGTTTATAGACCACTCAAGAAAGTCTTATGAAATTTTAGTCTCAATTATCATAATGATGTCCCACTCAGGACTGATCCTATCATGCAGCAGGATAAAGCTGTGAGGAAACATGAGCTGATTTTTATTTTACAATGTCAATTTTAAGCAGGTGAAGGGGAAGAGATGTGCCATTTGAGCTCCAGGTTAGATAGCAACATGGTTTGGATCAGCACTTGTCTCCCTCAGTTAATGAGACCATCCTCTTAGTGATTAAGCTTAGATTTGCACTGAAAAATAGAAAGATTGAAGCAACCGTTCAAAAACTAGCCAGGACATTATTATTAATTACGCTTGAGCTGTACCTTGAATCTTTTCTAGATACTCAAGATCCAACTAAGCTCTTCCTGTAACTAGTTTCTAAAAAAAAAAGCAGAGCATCCCTTGAAATTCTTCAGTTTATATTTAAGAAACCTCATCCTGGTTAGTAGCTATGAAAAAACCAACACATTTAGGCAAAACCAATGAAGCTATTCTTTCACTTCGCTTGTCACTGTGGTGACAGTAAAGCTTCTACACCACAATATGAATTAATAGTATAAATATTGTATTTCTATATCTTTCAGTCAGTTTTATGCAAATGATCACTAGGAAGGCTCCTTGAATTATGTACAGTTCATTTTGCAAGGGAGAGAAATGGTGAATTGTGACACAGTGCTGCCAAAACCACTTGTGTGGATGATTAGGGTGAAGTTAGCAACGCATAAACAGGATTAGCGAACTCGGAGGGCTTGGTTAATGAGGATGTTTAAAGCTGCCCCTCCTACGAAACAGCCAAATCCCTCTTACAAACCCAGTTTATGGTTGGCATGATTCAACACGATTTGTATATAACCTCGATATCTAATTCTAACAGAACAGTCAGTCCCTTTGTAATAGGGACTTTATAGTAATTTAAGTTTTGCTTGAATTAATCAGAACATCTGCTCATAAGAAAGTTGCTAAAAATTTAAATGCAACAGTGGCCTTGATATTTTAATCTAGAGATAAATTAACATTGAATATGTATAGCGCCATAAGGGTTTTCTTGATGGAAGCACTTTCAGAAAATAAATCCAAGCGTAGTCCGACCTTGACTTTTGATTTGCATATTAAAATTTTAGAAGTCATTGTTCAGAGATGAAACAAAATTGTGTGGATTCCTAAGAAACTTTTGTTCAGATCCTGTCATTTCTAGTTAAGAAGATCTCAAGGAAAAGGGACAATGCTTTGTATGAAGCTTAACATGCAAGCATCATCAGGGTTTCATAAATTATTTGGATAAAGAAAAGCATGAAGGTCACCCCTTATGTTTTCTCTCAGTGACATATAATAAAGATGTTATATGTTAATAATAATCCAAGTAATCTCTCATGGGACTACAAAAGTCATACAGAAGAAGCACTAGTAGCTTTTTGTGGACATGCATAGTTGTTTGAGTTGAAAGCTTTGTCCCTTTAAAGACATTTGATCTCTTTCTCAGCCCATATGCTAACAGTAGTCATTTCTTTAAATCTGTGTGTGGCGATTAGATGTGGCCACTACAGTAAAGCGCTACAGCCATCTGACGATACATCTATACGAGGGACGTTCTGTTGGCATCTGCCAGCTTGCTGTCATGCGCATTATGCTTGCAGTAGCTTTTATTATACCTCTTTTGCTCACAGTAAAAGAAGAGCAGTGGGACAGTGCTAGAAAGCGCATTTGCGATTCTGCATTATAATCAATATGAGTTTACCTTGCAACAAATAAATGGAAGGGGTAAGCGGAACAGGGGTCAATTCGTCAAAGGGTCAGCAGAATAACAGGCAGGTAGAATGAGAGAACAGCTGTTTAATCTGTTTGCGTTTGTTTAATGCAAATTGACCTTCCTCCTGAAAAGAGGGAATAGCATAAATCCAGGAGGGATTAAGTAGCAAAGAAAATTAAGAAAGCAATTCTTTGCTGCATTCAAGTTGTTGTTGTTGTTTTTTTTGGTTTTGTTTTGAGTGATGCTGTTAGTGCCGGTCACTTCATTCATTTATGGCAGCCTTGAGACTGACACCAAAATATGAGGGAGGGAAAAGATTCATTCTTCAGCTCCTTGAAATGTCATTTACACTTCCTTTCGTACTGTCGCTCTGATCGAGCTCAGCATTTTGCCCACAGCCTCATAGAATGGATCACAGAAGGTGTGGATAAAGATAGAATAAATTCGGCCAATGCACTGGATCTCAATTAGGTAGCTTCTGATGCAAGGCACCACAGCCCAGACGTGCAAGAATGACAAAATGGCAAAATAAATGCCCCAGATAAGAGCCATTGGAATGCCAAAGATTGCAGACAGCAAGCGATAAAACCAGTATTTTGTCACAGTGAAGGTGGTGAAACTGGCCTTCCAGATCCCATCGAAACTGTGGATTCCTGCAGGTTCAGCAATCACATCTTCAAAGTCAATCTATACGCAAAAGATGATATCAGTTAGAACAAAACTCATAACAGATGCTCAGACACATGCACTTTTAAGCTGCCATCAGGGATGTCCACAAGAGGTCCAGGTGGCAGCTCTAACCATGGGATCACAGTCCCACTCCTTTCTAAATGTACGTTGCAGAACATGGACATTTTTCAACTCTCCTGAGGATGTCCCAGGCCATGAGCTTAAATAGATGCACTCACATTTCAATATTATTTATGAAAAAGGAAGACGTATTCCATGCTACCTCAAACCTTCTGTCTTCCGCACCAGCGTCTTTACTGACACCCTAAATGCTAATCACATTTACATCTTCTGCAGCATGCAGAGCAAAAGAGCAATCGTGAGTCGCTCACACTCTTTTTACACTTGAAATGTGTACAAAGATCAAACTGGTAAATTCCGTCACGCCTTTCAGCAACATTTCCTTGCACTACATAAACAGTGAAGAAGAGCGCCACACTGCATAGACAAAGCAGATCCTCCACTGACACCTTACAAAGGCTAAGGAAGCAAGTGCACCTTTTTTTGCAGCGGCTTAAAGCAAACACTGCGGTCATTAAGCGAACCCCTTGTTTGCTATGGGGCATTTTTTGTTGAAAATTGGAAGTAAATACTTGTTTGGGGCAAAAATCTCAGTCATGTGACTGCAGGACAGTACAAATGGCCATCAATGGGGGCCAGTCGCTGAGGGCTGAAAATGTGCTCATGTGACCATGGGTGGCGGCGGCGGCTGTCAGACGTTGTTAGTCCCTGTTTGGGCATCTATTGTAATTTTGATGGCCATTAAGCATCTGGTCCTAAGTGTGTTGGACTAGACCTTTTTGCATTTATATTCCACTTGCTTGTCTTCTTAAGGTCATCGAGTCCCACATCCATCCAGAAGCCCTTAGCCTCCTGCAAGGAGTCTTCCAGGAAAACCGATAATAACAATCCGACGAATGAGGGACAAGTCAGATCCAGAATGGCTCTCTCATTGCGCCATAAAATGCCTGCTGCTTTGGGCTGGCACTATGAGCGCGTGTCTCTCGCTTCTCCCCCGCCAAAAGGGTTTTCACACTTGAATGATCGGCCCGTGTGAATGAAACTTTTCATTCCATGCTGGTTTGTTTTTAACAAACTTTGGGAAGGGCAACTGGAGCCAAACTTTTACGGGTTAGCTTAGTTCCAGCTGCCTCGCTCTCTGCCAACCCAGGAAAGATGGCAGGGGAGGATTCCTCTCCTAATTTGTTAAGAGATCCCGGTTCAGGTGCAAATCTCAAAGCCATCCATCCCCTAAGAATTCCTTCAACAGCTTCTCTTGGTGCGGCGAGGAAACTCTAAACGCTTTCCGAATTCAAATCGGTTCTTTTCCTAAGTCTGCACAAACTGCTGTGAATATCTACGAAAAGGTGACACTTCTTTGTGGAGCTGCTGGCAGAGACACAGAGGGTGCCCATCACCACCCCGAAGCACTTTACCTGCTTCCAATATGAATACTCTGAAGTTACAACTCTTTGCGCAACTTGTTGAACAAAACAGGATAAGGACCTTCCTCGCTTCTAAGGACCGACTGGGAACAAGTGGAACTCTCACTTTGCCCACTTGTTACACACACATGTGCGGCGGGGAGGTTATATGGGCCACATTTTAATTTCTCATGCTGAAAAATCACCCCTCTACACCCCACCTCCTTCTTATCTGAATTCAGCTTTAGTTTTCTCGACCCGAATGGAGTCCAACACAGCCGCCAGGCGCTTCTCAAAAGCCACACAGCTCCTCTGATTCAGGTGGAAAGAACTTCAGGAAAGCCGAAACGCATCAGTGCGCAAATGACTTTGAATTCCATATTCCTAGATGACCATCCAATCCCGTTCAGAAACTTCGTTCCTATTTCACCATTACTTGAGGAAGGAATGCAATGCATAAAAATAATCTAAATAATGTGTGTGGTTTATTCTTTTAATATGGAAGTATTAATTTCTTCCTATATGAAATGCTGGGTCTTGTTTTGAAAGATATACAATAATCATATATATGATTAAGAAGAAACACCCATTTTGTTTTAAATTTTGGAAGCTTGAAAATTGCTATCCCACGAAAGGGAAAAATATTATCCAAGGAAGAGCATATTTAATTATTTTTGAATGAAATGCCAAAATGTCCAGGAAGTTTGTCATAACACTTCCAAAGAGAAAATTAACAGAAACATGTTGAGACAAAAGAGCACCTCTGTGCATCACATGACCATGTCTTTGATATAATCCACAGCACAGGATATATATTGCAGCCAAAGTAACCAAATAATAAAGATATGTCAAATCCACAGAAAAAGCATAACAGAGAATCTTGGATTTAATGGGCTTCACGCTGAATATGTGTACAATAGACCTTCTGAGAAACTTTTCAATCAGAGTTTCTCAGACTTCTGAAAAGGAGCGACTGATAACTGGGGAATCTGTTGGAATTAAACAAGACAATATAGTGTCAGCACTTTGGAGGAGATGACAATTTTCATCATCTATTGTCCTCGGTCAAGCATCTGAAATTCACCAAGTTGTTTTACTGTCCTTTAGGAATGGTTATGATATGTCACATTTGTCTGAAACATGCCAAATGGCTTCACAGTGGAAACAATCTTCTACATCCTCATAGAGCATTTTCAATATGTTCATGAATAAAACTGACTCAGAAAATCCAGAATTGGGGATATTAGGTACATTGGCAGTAGAGTCATATGACAATTTCCCATATCTTATGTCCCCTCTGTTTTATTTTCCTTCAGGAAGATAAAGAGATTCACGATGGATCCTGACATGCAAGATCATGGTATCTGATAGCCATTTTTCAAAAGTTAATTTTGCCAATATGACATCACAGTATGTGTGTTAAACTATCTATAAGGCTATATATTTCTTCTCAGAAACTTCTAAGTTTCCTTGAAGACAGAAGGTGACAAGTCGCTTCATGTAGAAAGATTCTTCAGCAATATTTCCTCTGGCCCAGCAATATCAAGTCACAAACAAAATGCATTGTGTAGAGTCCTTGGTGCTCTGTTTTCTCTGCAAGGAAACAACCAAGCTCAGAGAGCAGCAAGGACTCTACAGTTCACCCCCGAGTTACAAATATTATCTTCTGTTAGAATAGCTTGTTCTGCGCACCACATGGATGAGAGAATGTCTCTGCCTATAAGTAATGCTTGTCAGGCCACCAATGTGTAACTCTTACACAGCTGAGTGTTGAAGGATTTTATCTAGCAAATGTTTTCACGAACCCTCTGTTTGAATTTATGCATTTCATGAAGAACAACCCCAAGTGACCTGAACAACTGGAAGGAAGCAAATATGATGGATGTGTTCTGGAATAATGTATTGAATCTGCTTTATCGTTTCTCTTTAAACAATCAATATACATCTCGATACTTTGATAATTCCACCACCTGTTTTATAACAACATGCTATGCTAGTATAGTGGGAAATATGTCTTTAGAGTGGATAAGAATGATTCTTGGAGAAACATTTTTATAGAAGGAAGATTAGTCAAACAAATTGAAATACTTAAATGAATTTGTAAAATTATTTTATAACGTTATGTTCTGTCATACAGTCAGCCAGATACTGTATTTAGACCAGATTTGGCATTTTTGTCCACCAATCAAGTTCTTCCAAGGACCTGGGATAGGCAGATGTTGTTTCACTGGGAAGGATTTGATAGGTGGATGAAAATGTCAAATCCGGTCTAAACATCTGGCTGACTGTGGGACAAACCGTAATAATGTAAAATTATTTCACATTATTATTTTATCGCAACAAAGTTTAAAAAACAGGCATCTGGACTGGATTTTTCTCAAGTCGAAGACGTTTCGCCTTTAATCCAAAAGGCTTTCTCAATTCTTTTTGAATGAAATGATTAATATCCTAGATCTGTATAAAGCACTAAGATAAAAACTTTTTTACTAAAATCCTAGAAAATCATTTCTACTCAAGATAGACATAATTTAAAGTACAGTAAGTACGTTTTTGAGTTACTTGCTATAATTCAATCTCCTATGATCCCTGTCAATTCAGTGATAATCCCCATATCTCTAATATACTTTTTCACAAGTAAATAGATATAGGATCGCAATATTAAAATGGGAAACAATAAAATCAGTGAAACAAGTAAGGAGGGGGATGAAACTTCTCCAAGTTATAAACTACCAGAAGTCTCCAGTCATCAACATATTGTACAATCACTGATAAAGTATTAAAGGTGATGATGTATATGACTGAACCTGCTTTATTTATAGTAATTAAGATACTGTAATAAATTTCTGTATTCTGTGACCTTTTAGTATTGGCTTTAGTATATGTTTCTTAAACATCTTATAATTAAGTTGCTAATGGGTTTTGTAATTATTTCCAGTAGGAATGCTGGATCTTGTGTTTCCACTGAAGATGTGATTATGGGTAACGTTTGAGGAGACAAATATCAGCTCCTAGTCCTGGGAATTCATAGGACAACAGTGTGAAGGACATCCCTTTTGTCATAATAAATTAGTTGACTGAGAAAAGTTTATACATTGTGTTTCTGATATACAGATATCTGATGGCACATGATCAATCAATGATTTAATGTAGTGTCATGGCAGAGGGAGATGGCCTCTCTCTTCTTCTGTCTAATGTAATAATATATTGTATTTATTTTTGTATGTGTGCCTACTTTCTCTCATATCTATGCTTATGTGTATATGTGTACACTGGGAATAATAAGCCTGCTACTTTGGGTCACATTACCAGAAAGGAGACAGGCTTAGAATGGAAGTGTATCAATGAAGAGTCTCAATCATCCAGGTGGAATTGTCTGGAAGGTGAGTCATGACAACTGGACTTCTTTTATTTGGGTTCAAGACATTTCACTGCTTATTCAAGTAGTTTCTTCAGTCTGAGAAAAAGTTGGTTGGAGGACCCCGTATTATTCATCTAACAAGTCTAATTAGGTTAAATGAGAAATGCAGCTACCCTGAAAGACATATATGGGGCGGAACATCTCGAACTAAAAGAAAAGAGATCCACTTGCCATGATTTGATTTCCAGACATCTCAAAATGGAACTATCAATAATATTCTGAGCTGCTGTTCAATTATTTCTAACCATTGGGAGATTTTTTTTAATGAATTTCTCTATAGATCTAAGTCCCTTCTGCTCCATTGTTGAGTTCAAAAACATTGCTAATTTTTCCCATTATACCATATAGCCCTGTTCTGTTTCCCCCCACCCAGTGTGTTATCCTATAGATGGATTGACAGCCACACAGAATTCTGACTCTCTTTATATAGTTTCTTTCCAAAATTTTGTGGGTTAAAAAGAACAACAGGATATATAAAGGACAGAGATTGAATGAATGAAATAATGCATACAGGTAGGTCAGAATGTTAGATGTAGGATCAAGAAGATTAAAGTTTCTATATTTGGGAAATCTGGAAGAGAGCAAGTGAATTTGCACTGAATGAAAGGCTGAAGACTAAATTACTGTTCATATCTAAGTATAGTCAGCATAAAGCTTCAATGTGCTGTTCAAGGTAGTATGTGTATGTATTCTAAGAGAGAGAGACTACATTCAAAAAATCATGTTAAACATTTCACTTTTACTATGTTTTGTAGGCTTTGTGGCATATTCTTGGTCTTAAGAATCTACAAAAGGCAATTGTAGGCTAAATACATTCCAGGTTATAGGCTGACTTCAGTACATGTTGATCATTCTTGCTAAGAGATAGCTAAGGCCCTACAAAAATGCTTTATCTACCATCAGGTGAAGATCTCGCCCCCCAGCTCAATATGGTATCATCATGACATCATATGTTCCCATATCATTCTTATTATTAGATAACACACATTCTGATGAAAGCTGAATGACCTGTCATTGATCCACAATGCATATATGATAAAGTCTCTACGGATGAACCATTTTGAATAAATGGGAGAACATTGTCAGCCGAGACTTTCATTATCTCAGTATTATCCAAACACTTAACAGAATAAAACATTTCTCTTCTAAATATCTGGATAGGACTTCCAAGATTTGGACAGCACGTTTTGTATTGGAACATCTCAGATGTCTTTGATTTATATCAACAAAATAACATTACATTGAAGGGATGAAATGCTAAAACTGTTGTAATTCTATTATAACTATTTTATAATTATACTCTTAATTTGGTTCTTATATTTTTGTAGACAGTACTTTTTTATATATTTAATTATTTCTTCCTCTGAGGACCTCAAAGCAGTCTCTGTGATTCTTTCCCTCTCTTTTTACTAACCCAACAATGCTTTGAGGAAAAAATGAAACAAGAGAGTGGTTGTGTTCACACACTCTGCTAACACAACTTATTTTACCAGAGGATACTAATTGGGCTAAATATGCTAAATAAAAATCAACCACATTATAGTTTAGTCTTAGGTTGGATCTCAACTCATAAACAGCCCAAGTTTACACAGAAAGTTCTCCAGTTGAATAAGGATTTGAATCAACATATTCTGAGTTTACTGTGATAATAACTCTAATTTGGGGTCTTCCATGTAAATTATTTTATGAATTCTATAGCCAGCATGATGATGATGAGACTAGAGTCCACTAATCACTAGAAGATTTTAAGATTGAGGGTGGCTGTTTTAACAACTTCATCACAGAAATACAGTATAGTTTTCTCTAAGAGTTTTCTCGGTTCAGCTCACCACGTTTGCCAGTATTTATTAATAATATACTTATGATACATGCTGTCAAGTTCATAAATGGGCAGATTTATACATTTTAGGTTATATAAGTTACATATAACTTTGGCAGCCTCATGCATCTTATGAAGTGACCCTGACATTTAAAATGCTAATGATATTGTAGTAAATTATAGGAAGGAAAAAATATACATTGACGAGAGCCAATAAGCTGTGTAAAAACCATTTCTTTGGGGCAAAAGGTTTTAAACTGCAACAGCTTTTCTTTTTCATTTGCAACCCACTTCCTGATCTCAGTGCTTCTTTGTTTCCTACTATTCAATTTGGATATGTTATTTTTACAGTATCCTTTGTTCATTTTTGCTATAAGAAACACTAAACGCTAGTGTTGCATTTGGGTCATGATTTACCTTTATGTCCTTTTAAAAAAATTAGATGTTGTGAATTCTGATGTTTTAATGAGGCAGTTTCAAACATGGGCATTCTTGCGTGAAAATTGAAGTTTAGAGCCAAGAACTATGTGTTGAAAACAGGGATTTGGTCTAAAAATAGTTTCTCCCCAAACAGATAACATAATGGAGGCAGTGCATGTCACCAAACTAAATGGTCAGCAGAATGTCTTTTGATATGTACAATTTCGTCACGAAGATCATTGCCTCTCCGTGAAGAAGAGCAATTAACAAAGAATTTTGAACAGCAGTATACAGCTCACACTGAGCTGGACACTGCCAAACAGATGAAATATATTATCTTCATATCATGCCATATGATGGACAGTTTATCTGTGGGCATGCAATTTATTTAACAAGAGCGTTTGTAGATCATCAGTTCTGCAAAGATACCTGCTTGCATTCAAAAACTGAGAGTACAAGCCATAAAAACATGAAACAATCAGGATAGGGAGGTGCGTAAGAGTGTAAGGAGATGTGCAAGAGGCATGGCGTGGATCAGGAGCAGTTCTCCAGGGCGTGAGAAGGTGCATGAGAGATGTAACACAGGTT
>JANHZU010002232.1:9242-20380 GCA_032468055.1 Acrochordus granulatus | reverse complement strand
GTTGTGGAGGGTGCACGAGGGGGCGTGCAAGAGGCACGGTGCTGATTGGGGAGGGTGTGCATAGCATATGAGTGGCTGGCAAGGCATGAGCACAAAGGGGCCGGGGAGTACGCAGGTGAAGGAGACTTATTCCACTGACTTGCAACCTTTCATGCTGGTTTCCCCACTGACTTTCTGGGAAAGCCAGTGTCAGCCTTTTCAGGCAGATCAGACAAGAAACAGATCGGATGAGCTAATTCTGCTTTATCGTAAGATGGCATGAACGGAATCTTGAAAATCTGAAAACCCAAATCTGCCACTCCTTTTTTACAACCTGATAAGTTAGGGAGCATCCTTTCTGAGCTTCTTTCTCTGCCCATTATGCAGCTGTGTCCCCCCACCTGATCGTTCCTGCATCTCTTTCCCCTGTCTCTGAAGATGATTCCCACATACCATTACAACCAGCAAGAATGGTTTCAAATGGCAATCTTGTAGTTGTGAGGCACTTGGCAACTGGTCATAAGTGTAAATGGGTTGCCAAGCATCCAAATCACAATTATGTGACTAGCTGCAATTGCTGGAACTTTGAAGTCAGTCCAAACCACCATTTGTTTAGCACCATTGTAACTTGAAACAGTAGCTGACTGAATAGTTGTTGGACTGTCTGTAATCATAAATTTAAAAACCTTGCAGAGAAGCTCTGTTATGAATTCATTCTTAAATCTTATTAAAGAAGGTGCAATCTGCATCTCCAGAGGTAAACTATGCCATAATAATGGGCATACCTAAAAAGCAAAGTGCTGTTGCTCCTCCTCCCCTGATCTCAAGTGGGGTGACATCTCCATTGAGATGAACAAACGTAATGGGTCAGTTCTACCTGAAGCAGTTGATCCTGCAGATACCTAGGTGCCCTTTCAGATAATCAGGCTGGACCATGCCTCTGTCAACTCTACAGGACCTACCCAGATGGAGTCCAGTACAGAGCAGATCCAAGTAACTTGATAAACACAGATGTTTTTGCCAAGGAAGATTGGTTCACTTTGAACAGAATTGCTGGCTGGCTATCTGTGATATGATACGAGACAAAAATAGTTAAGTTGTCCCACTTTAATCCTGAATAAGGGTTCTTAAATGTGTGTGGTAAGGTTTGTTTTTTGTTTTCCTTCAGCATCATTGTTTTATGCCTGAAATTTCTTTGAAAATTAGGGAGCTCTCTAGGATCCATGGACAGCATTATCTGATCCAAGGTGATGATCACTTTTTTATTCCAAGTGATGACGTAGGTCTTAGTCAAATCAAGCATTAGAGCCTCAGGAACAATCACAGGTTCCCTCTGAAACCAGATCATAATCATCAAGCACATGGGATGGACCTATGAAATAGATCCTTCTTCTCTGTGGCAGCGAGCAGCTGCACAGTAATCTGACCATGACAGTAACTGATATTAACTAATGATAACATCCCCCAACAGTAGAATATCAGGTCCATAGTTGCCATAGTGGCCATGAATTTCTGGGTCACCCCTGACCCTGTCTTTAGGGAAGGCAAATTGGAATTCCACTATCAACCAGCCACAGCATCAAGCAGTTCAGGTAGAGAAGACGCTATGCAGCAGGGAGGCTGGTACAATAACCGCAATCCCATCTGATCTGATCCCTGACCCTACTTCATAGAGTCTCATATCCAGTTATTTGAAGAGAAATGCCTGTGCAAACCACTCTCAAAAGAGTGCAGCTATACCCCACCCTTCCTGGGAATGCAGTTGGTGCTACATTCAAAACAAAGATGGCTTATTTCCAAGAGTGAAATCCCCTTTGTGCTCAAGTGGTTTTTATGACTATGATTCATATCAAGTCAGCCCTCTCATCCATTGTTAAGACCTGGATGAGGGAGGGTTTATTATAAGCTGCCTTGGCATTTAGTAGTAGCAGCCAAAAGCCCATGTCGTTGGGGATCCAATGATTGGGCAGTGGAGTAGACTTCAGAGGCTGGAATGTGGAACCTGTGTTAGCGCAGAAATAACAAATCCGCAAATACTTCTCTTACCCCCACCTTTCTATCTCTGAAAGCAAAAAATTCAAGCATATCATGCTGTCATTTTTGGATACCCCAAATTTATTGACTGAGACATCTTGAGTGAGTGTGCAGAAGAACCTATTCTACAGTTAGTTCTTGACTTATGACCGTTTGTTTAGCGATTGTTCGCATTTACAGAGATGCTAAAAAAGATCCGATCCTCACTCTTAACCCTGCTGCATTATCCCAATGGTCATATGATCACAATCCAGACACTTGGCAACCAGCTACAATCACACTGACATTCAGCTACAACAGGTTGCAATGTCCCACAGTCACATGATTGTGATTTGCAAACATTTTGCCAGTTTCCAGCAACAACTGTCGATTTGGAAGAATGGGTTCATACTTACAACTGTCTGTTCACTTAACACCGTGATGATTTACTTAATGACCACTGTAAAAATGGACATAAAATCAGGTCCAACTCAACTTACAACCACAATGGCATATGATGGAAATTCTGGTCCCAACTGTGATCATAAATTGAGGGCTTTCTGTATAACACAAAATTACCACGTGCCATTTCTTATAAGAAAAATTCACCTAAATCCCTATTATCTGGAAAAGTTCCATGGGTACTTCCCATTGCAGAGTACATGCTCTGTAACATCTATTTCCATATAAACGGAGGGCAAAAAGAGGCAAGAATGACTGAACCAAATTAAGAGATATTTCCAAAATATTGAATATATATATTTCATAATACAAATTTTCCAGAAAGTACACATTTGATATATTTATTTATTAAATGTATGCGCCACCCATCTGTCTATCAAAGAAGTTCTTTGTAGATTCTTTCTAATTTCTTTTGCATTTTTAGATTTGGCTGAAATTGGTTATATCCTTGCATGCTTAATGTCCCAAACTGTACAGCTGAAAAGAGATAAAATTATCACAGTAAAGGAAGATTGTTATCGTAGTCTTGTTCCCATGCAGCCCAATTTCCTTTTGCAACAATTAAAAGGGGTCAAATAGGCATTGCTCATAAAATGGTCATAGCTATCAAATATACAATGCTGCCAAACATTTTTTTTTAATGGGAGGCATATGGGACAATGGATTCATCCATAAATTCTGAGATGCTGATGACGATGACATTAAAATATCTGGAGAACTTTCAAGTTAGACCTGACTTGTAAAACACTATGTTTGGATTTCTGATTTGAAAACAGCTACAGAGAGATTTCAGAAAAAAATAGTGGAGCTAGCAAGAGTTTCTCTGATCAGCACTTTTCCACTTCCTTTGGAATATACATGTAATCCACAGATTTCCGGACATTCACTGTACTTATCAAAGCAACATTGCATTTGAAGAGGAAAACCATGATAGGTCACTGTCCACATGGCTGCGAGAGATAATGTTTAGGACAAACATGTGGGTCTGATTGAGTCTACAACATTAAGTGCTACAACTCCATAAAATATTGGGGTACGCAAATATTACTGAACCTTATAAGTCCTATACAAACTCCTCACATGGAGTCTCTATATATGTGTACATACAACACTCACACCCACCCACATCTCTTGCTCTCCCTCTCTCCAAGTTCGACCGAAGTAGCAATACTGCACTGCAGTTCAGTGGCTAACATAAAAGACCACAGGCTGTTTGAATTCTTTATCTTTTAGAAGTGGACAACTTTCAGTATCAGGAAGTTGGAGCTGCATCAGGAATTGATTCGAGGGATCAAGACAGAAAGAATAGGCTGTGGCCATGAACATCTTGCACAAGGAAGCCTTGTGTATCCTTTCTGAGTGGGCGGTTCTAGTTGACATAATATTTACAAGCTGAAGTTGAAGGACATGTTTCTCAACCTTGACAAATTTAAGATGGGCTTCAACTTCCAGAATTCCCCAATCATCAAGGCTAGCTGGGGATTTCTGGGGGTTGAAGTCCATCCATCTTAAAGTTAACAAGGTTGAAAAATACTGTTCTAGGAGGTACATGTCTAAATCTAGGAGCCGTATCTCAATGTTCTTGAACCTAGTTACAGTGATTCCTGGTAATGGTTTTGTTCATCTGATACTGACTGCAGTGAGAGAATCTTTTGAGTGAAGCAACCTGGTATAATTTGCACATAACACTGCTCAAGCCATATGGATTCAGGTATGTACATCCCATTAAGCTAAAAAGGAACAAACCATAATACTGAGTTAGATTTTGGAAGGTCACAGTAGAGAAGATGGATTATCCTACATCCAAGATCCAATTTTCTCTCTAATTTTCATTTTGTATACCTTTCTTGCTGAGATATGATGTATTGTTAAAATGAAGGTTATAGCATCACCATATATAGACACCTACATCTCCCAAAAATGTTTTACAGGCACCTTATGATGTCACCAGTCCTTTTAATCCTGTTTCCATAAAGAAAGAGGCTATGTTTGCTTCATTTGATGAGCAGTGTTAAATCAGAAGCAAACAGAGCAGTCATAAATGCATTACAGGAAGATCCCAGATGCACACTTGAGCATAAGGCTTAATTCAGGGGGCATATGTCAATATTTTTCTTTCACTTATGTTTTTTCCTGCAAATAAAGTTAAGTAAATAAATCAATCTCCTTCCAACTGAGTTTGATGCCTGGTGACTTCAGGGATACGCCCATGTAGATTCTTAACAGAAGTACAGAAATTGCCATTGTTTCCTTCCCAGATGTTTGTCTGACTACTCAACCTAGCCTAAAGCCCTGAAATGTGCAATGCAGCCCTGCTCCTAGTTTGAGATCAGTCAAAGTTGCCCATGAACCGCCATGCAAGGATGCGTCATCCAGCTGACATGTACACTTTTGCTGTCGAGTTTGTATAGAGAGAAATATGAAGAAAAAAACATGTTCAGTTCCTTTCATGCCCTTTAACTATCTTTGCTTATGTAGGGAGCAGGCTGACTAAAAAAAAATGCAGCACTTTCACCCTTAGCTGTGATGGAATCTTTCTCTTCCCTATTTGAGGAACTGACCTTATCAGGCCCCACTTTGTTGAAAACGAAGCAAGTGCATCAGATATAAATAGAGCACTGGAGCATTTTCACCTCTCATGTAATTCTTAACAAACCCATACAATTTTACATCCTGAATTAATTTGGCCTTTATTCAAGCAAAGTCTAGCATTTAAAGCTGTGAGCAGAAATGTCCTCAAAGGAAAAGCAAACTTAAGTACTCTGTTTGGCATAATGTCCTGGAATTTTTAAATGAGTACGCTTGTCTCTTTTTTCTCTGACATTAGAAAATCACGTGGTCATGATCCGTGATTTAACCACGCATGGTTTAAATCCAGCAGAAAATCCCCTTCAATCAGACACGTGTTCCTCTCACTTCATACATTGTGTCTCTACCCTGCTGAATACCTTTATATCCATGAATTAGCAGAGCATGGAATATACTGTATACTCATAGTCTGCGCATTTTGAAATCACACCTATTCGGCCTCTTCTATACACGCTCCCCAGACCTCTTGAATTGTCTCTGTCTATGGGACAGTAAGTGAGATTGGTGAGCCTGTATTTTTGCAAGATGCCAGACAGAATACATAGAAAGGGAATGCAAATGTACGTGCTCCCTCACCCCCAAGGTCGAATTAGAGCACAGGCACAGCCTTATATATTTTCATCTATACAGCCCTGAGTCCTGATTGTGTGCGAATACTGATTTCCCAGAGAAACAGAAGTGCATAGAATTGCACGGCCCCTTTTTCTCATGCCATTATTTTACTGGTAAATCTAACAGACGTGCTGAAGCAGAAAGTAGAGTCAACAGGTCTGATCTCCCCCCTCATATTTATTGAACATATGGAAAGTGGCTATATTCCACTGAATTTACTGTACAACCTCTGTTAATGTGGAGGGCAGCAGGCATAGTCCTAGTTTACAATCCCAATTGTTCACTGCCCGAGATTTAAATATAGTGAGACTGTCACTATAAGCAAGCCAGCATGCAACCATGTAATTATGTATGTACATAACTACGTTACTCTGACTCATGGGCATTAGTTTTAAAAATTTGTGAACTCTTTGCGCAGGAGTTTGATTATATCGAGGAGATAAACAGCGGGAGTTTTTGATCAGAGTAAATATAATTGCATTAGTTCATGGAATCCATACCAGATAAAATCTTTATATTAGTGTGGAGTTGAGTAGAACACACAGACCTGAGAAATGAAGACGCTAAATCATGTCAAATATATCAGTATGAACGTCCTTTAGATTTAGCTAACACTACAGCTTCATCATACCTTAAAGCTAAAGACATCACTAAGTAATTTTTCAATACATTTACATATACACAAGTTCCTGAAACACTGATCAGTTGAAAATCGTGGGCGCTATCAGGAAAAGAAAATGCAATAGCAAGGTGAACTCTAGGGTGATCATCAGGAAGAGGTCAGATACAAGGTTATAAAGAGGAGGGCTACGATGACTTCTAAGTGATGATTTCTAACCCACATCATCTCCCAGCCAGAGTTCCTCCTCCAGTCACAAGAATTGCAAACAGAAGCCCACCCTCAGCAGCCAGACTGTGGAAAACAGTTTTGAGTGTGCATGATCAAAATTTCATGTATTTACATTATATCTTACTCCAGAAAAATCTCAAGACTGCTGGTATCGAGTGAAATGGTATCCATGTTTACTCAAGAGACAATCTATTAAATTCGATGGATTTTGTTGACCAAGAAGGAAAGCATCAGGCACCTCTATCTCATATCACTTCCTCTTCTTGCTTCTAAAATATTTAGGATATTTTATAAATGCTATTGATAGACAGAGAGAGTGGCTTTGGTGTAGTAGTTACTACTGTAGCAGTGCCGGACTAGAAACCAGGAGACCATGAGGCATGAAAGCTGACTGGGTGGCTTTGGGCCAGTCACTCACTCTCAGCCCAATCAATTGTTGTGGGGAATGTAGGACACAGGAGCATTATATATGCCATCTGGACTTCTACAAAATGATGGTGGGATATAATTCTAATTAATACTACAATATTGACTTCAATGTTGTTGGCTTAGAATCATGGACAAGGAATAAGGCATCACTGAGTTCTATCATTAAGATCAAGACTTTAGAGTTCAAGAAGCTGATGGGGGGAGGGGATGTGTTTTTCACATACGGGATTATACCTTGTTTATTGCACGATATGCCCCATTAATCATAGTCCAATATTCCAGCAGTGGCACAATGCAAGCAGCAAATAAATTGCTCGCCTGCTCTACAACTATGGGAAACTCCATTTTTCCCTATGCTGCTGTGTCAGATGGAATGTGCATTCCAGCATGTTTCTCCTATGCGATGGTTTTCAATGGACGCCTGCCACATCCTTGCCTCTCCAACTCATGTTTCTAAGTCATTTATGTGCTCTACTACTGTGATAAATGTTTTTGATTTGGTTGTCCTTCAGTCGGTGGTAGCAAGAATCTGAAAGTGTTCCTGATCTGCGGTGGGTAAGGACAAAGCGAAGGAAAAGCAGGCTGGATTTATGGTGCAGTGCAAAGGGCTTTAAACCGAATGGGTTGCTGCTACGGCAGATGAGTTTTCACAGCCTACTTGTAAAGCCAGAGTTGTAGCAATCTGATGAATTTACTGTCTTCCAAGAGATTATCCCCAGGGAACACCCACTAATTAAACGCAAAGGCTAACATTGCAGAAACACCCCTATCAGTAACTCCAATAGCAATAATAAACCAGGGCTAAATTTCCAGTCGATTAAAAACTGGTACTTATGGCTATGATACAGTGCCTAATGTATTTCGTTCGGCTATTCAGCCTGATTTTATCTATTTTCAGCAGTTAGTCATTTAAAATGTATAACCCAACATTTCCGATCAGCACAGAAGCATAACTAATATCATCAGTTCCAGAAGCCAACGTACCTAGCTGGGGCTAGCAAGAGTTCGTCGATCTCCAAACTACGAATGTGGACTATGTCTAATCCTAATGAGAGCTAAATACCAGGCTGCTGAAAGAGTTGCCAAAGTGGATGACCTGAAAACAAAACTGCACTTGTGCAATGGCTTAATGTTGCTGACCTTCAAAACAAACTTCGATCAGCAGCACCAAGCTGTTCCACAGATGATCTCAAAGGGCTTGACTGCTTCCGATGAAAACAAATGTGCAAAGGGTCTTATGGCCAGATCCCAGTCTTCTCTGGAAGTTAATATTAACCAACTGCAGAGGTATTTATTTCCAAGTAAGTATGCATAAGATTATAGCTTTAGTTTGAAAAAAAAGAAGAAGAAAGTTGCAGACAATCACGAGTAGGAGTTGGCAAAGGGTACACAGATATACAAGGGCCCCTTTCTCTGGGCTGCACCCTTTTGGGATGCAGCATAATTTGACTGGCTGTGTTCGAGCAAGCTGAAAACAATAATCTGTTAGTGCATCTGTGGCAATATTTACTGATTTAGAGAAAGGCCATGAGTGGGTGTAGAGAGAGGCTGCACTTGGGAAGGAACAAAAAAGATGAAGGCATCCAACGTAACATGCACGCTTATGTGCATAAACCCCACTACTGTTTTGTACAAACATGAGAACAAGGAGTCTCTGGGCTCCGTATAATGAGATTTTTTCTAGCAGCTCTCTCTGCCTGCTGTGCACTCTTGATATAGTTCATGCGACAACTCCAAGTATATTATTTAAAAACAAATATTTCCCCATGTTTCTAATTAGATCACGTCTTAGATTTTTTTTTTAAATTTTAAATAACAGCTTTTAGCTATTCATGCTGGCAATGAGTACGATGAACTTCAGACAGAAGTATTTAGAATCTCCAATTCTAAAGCAATTGTGTGGATTTTAGGGACGGTCTATTACGATTGTGTAAGATATGTGAGAAGCAAAGCAACTGTGCTGGTTTATAAAGAAAATCCACTATCAGCAGAAAGTTTCTGGAGGACTAACCATCAGTCTTATTACCGAGCACGCTTTGAACGGAGCTTTGAACAGCAGAGGAAGTTCTCAGCATGAGCTACGTTGGAACTTTTTTAATATGTGAAGTGACTGAAAATGTCTTCTACGAACTGATCCGATACCGGCTTCGAACTCTAGTCAACCAGATAAGTCCAGAGTTTCCAAAAATTGCTTAAAATTAACAGCCTTTCCTGCCTTCTCTCTCAAGTTTACAAGTAGCTGCCTTTGACCCTGAATTCCACTTAGGCTATATCGAGCTCTCACAACCTGCTTTTGATAAGAGTTTCTTTTAAAGCAGTGTTTCTCCAACTTAGCAACTGCACTATATATGGACTTCAACTCCCAGCTGGGAGAATTCTAGGAATTGAAGTTCACATGCCTTATAAAACTTCACCCAATCCAGGTTTAATGAGGACTACAACAATCCTGATAGCTGCTAGATGACGGCCAAGAGAAACAGAAATTTTTAATTCCACTACCACTGAATGGATGTTTGGATGTTTACAGCTCAGATACAGTAGCCTAGTTTAACACAATATTTAGCCTAGGTCAGTGATTTTACCATAGTAAAAATTATTATCACTCATTAACTAGTGTTAAGAGCATCTTCTAACTCGCGTTTAAGTCTAAGTGTTAGTAATGGTTAGTCCCCAAAATTTCTACCCAAAATCTGTACAATTTATACAGAGGATGCAAATTAAAACCTTTTTTTTTAAAAAAAAAAAATTGCTTTTCACAGTTTGTAAGAGAGTTTTTGAAATAACACTGAAATCATCTGAAGAAACTGCTTATGTGTTTTACTTTATTGATTTATTTTATTTATTAATCACATTTCTATGCCGCCAATTTCCGGAGACTGTTGGCGGCTTACATAGATAGAGATTACACATTTCTTTTTTGCATGAATTACTCTTCTATTAGACACTGGAAGGCTAAGGAGTTATAACCAATGTCAGAAATTCAACATTGTTCATGCAAACCAGCAACATGAAATTTAATTCCTTCTGAGATTTCTATCTGTGTGGTTGGCACTTTTGCCTTGTAAAAGTTCCTGGCCCCTTCGGCATGAAGTTTATGCACTTGGCACATGGCACACTGGGCACCCCCAAATAATAAACAGTTTATAACATTATGAAGCACTTTGTGAAACAATTCCAAAGCCATCTAAAGAACTGCTTACAGGGCAGATTCCTCTGTCCATGTTTGGCTTTGCTTTTGTGACTTTACGTAGGTTTTGGCATTAGAGAAGCACAGTGCAAAAATTCTAAACAAATGGCTGCAGTGCAAAGAAGCTAACATAAACCAAGTAATTGGATATGGATAATGGGATCCCATAATATGCAAAAATGTGACTTTGAAGAGCGTAGATCAATTAACAGGAGCTGTACTTTTATATCTTCTAAAATTAATCTAAAAAACTGACTAAGCCTACGTATTCTTTATTACTAGAACTCTCATTTTCCCTGTATGCATACAACAAAATCTGGAAACATCTTTCCTCTTTAACAATTATTTGTATGGCAAAAAGCTGGCACCTGCACCAGGCATCTATGAGAAAATGTTGAATCATAAGCACATTATTAGCACGCTAACCATGGGTCACTGGTAGCAGGCAAGTAGGTGTGGGACTATTTTATAATTCTTTCCATGCTTGTGACATTTTTTGAAAGTCTTTTTATCCTTTTATTATTTTTATAGATAACTAAAGCAACAAACATAACCAATCTCCTTCCTCTTCCCTGTGAGGTGAGTTGGGTTGAGAGACAGTGACAGGCCAAAAGTCATCCACCTGGCTTTCACATCTAAGGCAGGACTAGCCCAGGTCTCCTGTTGTTTCTAGGCTGGTGCCTTAATCACTAGACCAAACTGGCTCCTTTGCTATGGTTTTATTCTGAAGTATTCTAGGAAATCAAGCATGGTGGGTTCCTACTGAGTACTCAGTACAGAACTACTGAGTTCCTTCAAAAGAACTGATTCTGAATACAGACCTTGATCATCACTTTATAATAAATACCCCAAAGATGCTTCCATGAAATAACATCTTTTCCAATGCCACAGAAAGTAGGATAAGAAGAATTATATTCCCTTAAATTTTATTTAAATATAAGACAGAAAGAAAAAAGATATTTCATGGTGCAGTCTACATAACAATGGAATATTGTATCTATGGAAGTTGTGGATTCC
>JANHZU010002231.1:178176-206228 GCA_032468055.1 Acrochordus granulatus | reverse complement strand
GATAGATAGATAGATAGATAGATAGATAGATAGATAGATAGATAGATAGATAGATAGATAGATAGATAGGTAGGTAGATAGGTAGGTAGGTAGGTAGGTAGGTAGGTAGGTAGGTAGGTAGGTAGGTAGGTAGGTAGATAGATAAGGTAGGTAGATAGATAAGGTAGGTAGATAGATAAGGTAGGTAGGTGGGTGGATGGATGGATGGATGGGAATATTTGTAGCTCAGGGTTGAACTGTGGACTCCTTGGTGGTCTCTGAGCTTGGTTGTTTTCTTGCAGATGTTTCATTACCAAAACTGATAAGTAAATTGATGATGTTACCTAGTTTGGTAATGAAACATCTGCAGAGAAACAGTCGAGCTCAGAGAGCACCTAGGACTTCACAGCCACATTTACTACGTTGCTCCACTTTTGCTTTTCTCCTGATAGGATCAAATCTCTGGCTGGATCAAATAGAGGTGGTGCCATCCATGGGATCCTCATTTCTAGATTCCTTGCAGGATCTTATCTGGCTGATAAAAAAATCTGAACAGATTGGGGTGTCTGTGACTGGGAGAGCGGGAAGAGCTGAACCAATGCTTGATGGATGTGTGAGTGCAGGTTCTACTGGAGGTTGTGGGGGTGCAAACTTGATGAAGGAGAAATACAGTATGTGCCACCAAATGTATACCTGGGATAGATAGTAAAGTCCTTCCTTTCAAAACTAATGCTGGAAAATTCTGTAAGTGAGAAGACTATTAGGAAGTGTCCTTGACTTACAACCAGTTGTTTTAGCAACCATTTTAAGCTACAACAGCACAGGAAAAAAATGACGTATGATTGGTCCTGCACTAACAACCATCGTAGCATCCCCACAGTGACATGATCACAATTTGGGGGCTTGGCAACCAGCATGTATTTACAACACTTGCAGTATCCTGAGGTCATCTGTGACCTTCCTAGCCAACTTCTGAGAAGCAAAGTCAGCGAGGGAGCTCGGACTCGCTTAATGATTGCGTGATTCTCTTAACTGCGGTGATTTGCTTAACAACCGTGGCAAAAAAGATTGTAAAATCAGGCCCAACTTACTTAACAACTGCCTTGCTTGGCAATAGAAATTCTGGCCCTAGTTGTGGTCGTATGTCGAGGACTGCCTGTATGGGCAGGCTAGAAACAAAGCAAGCTAATTTATTTATGCTTCTGTTGCATCATTTTTATACCGCTGGTTTCATAGATTCCCGGTGCTGTGCGGTAAAACCATCTGATAAAACAGAAAGCCACCCCCAAGCCTCCCTCCCCATCACCCTCATTAAAACCTAATCAGAGATAACAAAACCTTTAAAGTCCCAGTGTTGCGTCCAGCTAACCATGTGGGCTACCCCTGGTGAGGAGCGATGGTCCGTCTCCTGTTCCGGGGCAGCACCGCCCGAGACCGATGTTTCCTCTCGACTGCCTACGCTGACAGACTTACGCAGTTGTAGGTCCTTCAAATGATGTTCTCGGCCCGGATCATTTTTGTTTAGGGTTTTGGGAAGAGGGGCTTTAAAGTTCCTTGAGTTCTTTCCCGGGTGGACTTTCGCAGAGGAGGTGGGTCAGGCCCTCTTCTGCTGAGTTTCCCCCCCCTTGACTACCCACGGATGGTGATGAAAACTATTGAAACTTACTCTTTAGGAATTAAAACCCCCAAGACAGTAGAGCATCAGTAAGGATGAAATGTGAGCCGTGGTGGCCGAGCAGTTAAGACGCTGGGCTTGTCGGCCGGAAGGTCGGCAGCCGAGTTCGAGACCCAGGCGCTGCCACGGAACAGGGTCAGCTCCCGTTACTCGCCCCAGCTCCTGCCAGCCTAGCAGTTCGAAAGCATGCGAAATGCAAGTAGATGAATAGGTACCGCCTAAATTGGTGGGACGGTAACAGCGCTCCGTGCGCCTCGGCATATAGTCATGCCGGCCACATGACCGCGGAAGCGTCTTCGGTCAAAGGAAACGGAGATGGGTCCCACTCTCCAGAGTCGGACACGACTGAAGGGGGAAACTTTGACCTTTTAAATCGATGAAATTATTAGAGGGCTGGGAAGCAATTTTAGAACAGGTTCCCCTGATGGAAAAAAAAATAAAAAACTGACACAAACTAATAGGGAATAAACGGGGGGGGGGCCGACGAGTCATTTTTGAAGAGTTTAAAAAAATCCAGATTTTTTTGAGTGGGCAACGCTGCCCTCTGCTGACTGTCTAAAGTCATCGGTGATCCTGCAAAAGTAGAAAGTGGACTAAAATCAGCAACAATGCAGACAGCAATGTGTGAAATCGAGCCATACCATCATCCATCTTTAATATTTGGAAATGCCTGAACCAAGATTCTGAAAAACAAACAATCCGTGGAAGAAATCAATAAGTTGGGTGGATGGAATAAGTTCATGGAAGGGCTGGATTTATTTATAGTCATTGGAGGGAAATAACAGTCTTAAATTTTCTGAACAGAAGCCACAAAGGATCTTGCAGCGTCTTGATTTATGAAGCACAGAAGAGTTTATGGCTTAGGCTTGGTCAGCTGCAAAGGACTGACTGAATTGGCCAACGGTGTCCATCATCTGATGGTGGATTGTGACCCTCAAAAACTTAGGAGAGGAGAAACTGATTAGTCTTCAAGGTGTCCCCTGGCTCTACAGGAATGGAGAGAAGCACCCCCTGCAGGGTCATTAACATTTGAATCAACTCATATGGCTTTTATAGTTAATAGCTGTGAGCCACTGCAGCGAAACAAGAGCCTCCTTTTATAAGAGCAGTCTGCCTGGGAGTGGTAGGTGCTGTCGATAGGTCTTATTCATCGGCTTTTCAGGGAAGAATCTGGTGAGCTTCTGCTGCAGGATGGGCAGAATACACCAGGATGAAGGCAGCAAGATTCAGATTCAGACGCTCTATTGGCCAAGCGTGGTTGGGAAGTCACGCAAGGAATGTGACTTGGCACAGTGGCTTGGCTCTCAGTGTACTTGCAAGACAACAGTACAAAGTAGTCACATCAGCAGTAACAAAGTTAGGTATACAGCAGAGGTGTGGGTAGGTTTGGGTTTAACTAGCCAAGCATGCGTGCCTTATTTGTTGAGAGTTAATGTTTACTTAATTTCCTTCAAAGACATTTCAGGACTTTGGAACAATCAGCTCACGAGGACAAAAATTCTCCAGAATATGCAAAGTCCATCGCTGGGAGTACAGCTGATTCCAAGGAGATGTGTACGAAATTCAGAAGGGCTGATTCTGAATCGGTCTTCTGCTCAAGTCACCCATCGTCCCTGGTTGCCCCCAAACCAACTTTGTAACCACCAGAGCCCCTCCCCCCATAGCTAGAGTATTGAACATTGGCTCCAGCAGGCTTATCTGACTATATAGGTAGTCCTCGACTTATAACCGTTTGCGTAGTGACCATTTTCAGTTACTTATGACCGGTCCTCGGATTTAAGTCGCAGCATCACTATAGTCAGGTGATCCGGGCGCTAGGAAATCAGCATGCATTTCCAACAGTTGCAGCATCCTGGGGTCATGTGATCCCTATTTGTCACCTTTCCAGCTGGCTTTGGACAAGCAAAGCCAATGGGGGAAGCGGGATTTGCTTAATGACCATTCAATTCACTTAACAACCGCAATGAATCACTTAAGAAACATGGTAGAGAAGACAGTAAAATTGGGTGCATCTCGCTCAACAATCGTCTTGCTTAGCAATGGACATTCTGATCTCCGAATGTGGTTGTAAGTCAAGGACGCCTGCTTTAGGGCATTTGATGGAAGTGCATTTCAAAGACTGTAATATATTAAAGGATGCTGCAGTCTTTGTGGACTAGCCTAGATGCAGACAAGGTTTCATATAATCTGTGCCGTTCCAGTGCTTAGCTGGCTTCCTGGGCAATTTTGCTGTTCTTTCTCTAGGTAACAGGGTTGTGCATGTTTGTGGAGGGGAGGATGAGACCCTGTGACCTCAGTTCCTTTCCCCGTAGGGTCCCAGGAAGCTGGAAATGGCGAGGGGTGGCTTAAGAGCATGGAGACCAACTCCCTGGTCAGTGCAAAAATGTACATTCCTGGCAAACAGCAATCTAACTATTGTGGGAATCCATCCAGTGAACAGGGAGACAGCACCACTATGTATGATCAGTTTCCCTGTCAAACTGTGGTTACAGTCAGAGTGTTTCCAGCACATTTAAATGTTGGTTTCCAGACTGATAGAGATTCAGACTTACATACACGCAAACGTGAAAAGTTAAGAAATCTGCCTCCTTGTCAGACGGTAGAAAATAAAAATTGGAAGGCCTCTGCTGTAATATACACAGGAACAAATTGGTTCTCAGAAAGAAATGGTTGGGTTGACAGAATTCTTGTAACTGCATTGTATTTATTTATTTTATTTATTAATTAGATTTCTATGCCGCCAAAATCCAAAGACTCGGAACCGCATCACTTCCTTCTCAATAAATCTTGTTAAAGAAAACTCTGTGAGAATTGTACTTGGAAAGAATCATTGTTAGCTCGGGGCAGTTGCAGAGAAACGGCCCCTGGTGCCCAGTTGTCACTGGTCATCCTTCCAAATTGAGATCTGAGGTGGAAGATCTGGCACTGGCATGGTAGAAGGTCAAAGGTCGGTAGACCGCCTCTTCTGTTCTCCAGTGAATGGTGACGGTAAGCTTAGCAAGGGAATTTATTGAAGCTGGTAGAGATGTGAATTTTCTTACATAGAAATTAACATCTGGCCTACTGTAGGAAGTGGCTCTTAGTTGATCTTGATTTTGTACAGTTCCGTAAGGAAACTGTGTTTCTATAAATTAACATCAACTACAGTACAGTATATTGAATCTTGATCTAGCAAGCTTTGGAAGATAACTCTTGGCTGATTTGAGTGGCGAGCCACTTCCTACTACAACCTGTCATTTGCTGGTCATTTCTGAAGAAAAATGTTCCGGGCTGCAATGCTGATTGGGTCATCAGTTGACTGAGGTAGTCTCCCTTGTACATCTGCGAAGCTTTGACCTCGGCTCTTTCATGTCACAACGTCCGTCCCTTAAACCTATTATTTCTGTGTGGGTTGACCACAAGTTACTAACTTAGCCACATGAGCAACAACATAACAACGAGAGAGGTCCTTAATGCCATGGAAGTATTACTGTAACTATCCTGTACATTTCAGATGTTGGTTTCTTCTGGACAAACAAGAATGTACCTGTGATCAGGAATGGGAGATCCTAAGCCTCTTCTAGAGTTATGAGGCCCAGAGAGGTGGGAGTCCCACTTGATCATCTGCACTGAAAACCCCCAGTGCCTATAACTTGAGATGGATCGAAATACGATCAGTCTCCACTGGCAGAAGGACTGCCGCCACGGAAGCCCAGCAATACTTAGAAGACTTCCCACCACCTCTTACTTAGAAGACTTCCCACCACCGGTCGTGATGGCCAGCGGCTTTCTTCGTTTCCGCTCCTCTCTTCTCCCAAGCATTGCTTCCCACTAGAAATGGA
This sequence comes from Acrochordus granulatus, assembly GCA_032468055.1. Taxonomy (NCBI): domain Eukaryota; kingdom Metazoa; phylum Chordata; class Lepidosauria; order Squamata; family Acrochordidae; genus Acrochordus; species Acrochordus granulatus. Next base: position 200,753 of record JANHZU010002231.1, on the reverse strand, counting down.
GAAGTTTCATGAACAGTGCCTGGATTCGCCCCTTCTCCTTTTCTGCCCCAAAAGGCCAAAGAAAACCCCCTTTAATCTCAAGGACCGCATTGTTCTGGAAAAACGCTAGAGAAATGGGAAGTGGGGGAGGAAGACAGCCTCTCGGTGGCTACCTGGGTGTTGAGGAACAAAACCAACCCTAGTCAAGAGACCCGAGCTTCATTTGTCAGGACTGCCCAGGAGCAGATTTCTCGATTCTTACGTTCCTCCTCTTCCTCATTCCATTCAGGAGACGGCTGGGTGGTCCTCCACCCTCAAGCAGACCCGGGAACAAACTTCTGCATTTGCAGCAAAAACGGTGCCTTTAGGCAACCACCAGTTCTTCCCAAACTTAAAATCCTGATCAGATCTGCTAGGATGGGGCTGTGCAGTCTCTTGTCCAGCCTGACTTCGGAGCTGCATGAAGACCAGGGAAGGCAGGCTTGGGAGAAGTTTGATCTGAGCTGCTTCTCCCTCTGTGGGACCGCCTATCCTGCTTGGAAAAAGGTAGGAGACCATCCGGAGCGTTGTTTCCTTGAACTCTGCTTAGGCAGCGAGTTGTAACTTTACAATGGATTTCCTCGTTATTTGCGTTCCTGGTTATACGGAGCTGATGTGTGGGGGGGAAGGGAAAAGAAGAAGAAGAAGAAGAATTGCCTCTCTGTTGAATGGAGAAACAGGTTGGGTGGGAAATGCAAGTCAGGCAGACACAGTCGAGGTAAATCATTGGTTTGAAGTAGCTGGAGAATTAACTCACCGTGGATCCTGTTGGGGTCAGGAAGAGTGCTCTGCTACGTGGAGGAATATGTGGGCAAAATATGCAGGGCTGGACACGAGTTGGAAACAAACACGTACAGCTGCGATTATGTGACTTGCCGAACCAGGTCAGTTAAAGACTCGGTGTTGTCTATGGACCAAGGTGCTAAGCTTGGTGGATATGAAGCTTGCTTAAGATTTGAGGAGTGGTTGTGAAGGTGTTGTGCGGACCCCCGAATGTAAGTTAACTTACTCAGTGTAAGTTAAGTGTGTTGTGAGAACTCCCCTTCATAGGAGCTGTGGATGGGTTAACCTGTAGGATGTGCAGGAAGGCCTATTGTCCTCGGCATACGAAGGAAGTGGCCTGAATAGACCTGGGAGTGTGGGGGACCCAGGGAGCTTGTTTTCTGCTGGATGCAACTTTTGGTGTCCTGGATTTTAAAAACTGAAAGCTGTTCTTGTTGGACTGTCAAATCTTTGCATTCACTGGGGGAATTACTGACATCAGCAGGTTTCTTCTCTTGCACCACTGAACATTTAAAGCTTATCAGATCTTAAAAGTGGGGGGTTTGTGTGTCTTTAGAGCCTTTGTCTAGGTAAAGATACGCCCCTTGAGAGGAACAGAAGGAATGGAGGAAACGGAGTGTGAGATTTCTTCCCGATGCAGCCTTGGATTTAGCGAAATAAAATCAGCTCCAAAATCATTAGATGTCTCCGTGCTTTTTTTCCAGGGATGAATTGTCTACGACGCCTTTCAGGTTGGGCAGGGTCTGGGGAGATGCATGCAGTGCACAGAGCCAGCCGTTGTTGGAATAACTGTCCATAGTTGGGTTTCTGCACAGGTTGTCATTAGCTGTCTTTTGAATATTCTTGGTTCCTGACAACTTCAGGGGGGTATAATAGAATGATAGACCCCCTTAAAAATTCAGCCTAAACAATGGCTCAGGGCTCATCTTCCCTGGGCTGCTTATACAGTACTGGGTCGTTGTTCAGTGTTGCAGCAGACAGAAAGAGCTGACAACCTCCTAGCATCTCACAATTGCCTCAGGAGCTCCAGGTAGTCCTCATCTTACAGCCACAACTGGGACCAGAATTTTCATTGCTAAGCAAGGCTTAGGTGGTTAAGTGAGTTGTGCCTCATTTTACAATCTTTTTTGCCATGGTTGTTAAACGAATCACATGGTTGTTAAAGAAATGCAGCTTCCCCCATTGACTTTGCTCGCCAGAGGCCCCTGGGAAGATCGCAAACGGCAATCACATAATCCCGGGATGCTGCAACTGTTGTGAATGCATGCTGGTTGCCAAGCATCCAAATTCTGATCATGTGATGGTGGGGATGTTGCAATGGTTATCAGTGTGAGCACTGGTTGTCACTTTTCTCAATGCCATTCAGTCACTAAATTAATGGTTGCAAGTTGAGGACTGCTGTACCTATATAAGGCTGGATTTGTTTTGTTGTTCAGTCGTGTCCATCTCTTCATGACCCCGTGCACCGCAGCACGCCAGGCCTCCCTGTGTCCTGCACTGCCTCCCGGAGTCTGCCCGGTCCCACGCCCACCGCACTGGCTATGCTATCCAACCGTCGTCTCCTCTGCCCTCCTCTTCTCCTTTTGCCTTCAGTCTTTCCCAGCATCAGGTCTTCTCCAATGAGTCCTCTCTTCACATTACTGTAGGTGGCCAAAGTACTTGAGCTTCAGCTTTAGTATTTGTCCCTCCAAGGAGCAATCAGGGTTGGTTTCCTGTAGGATTTCATTTAGAAATTTAGGAATATGGATTTGTTTAGCTTACTGAAAACGTGGGTAAAGGAGCGTTTATTTGGTGACTTAGGCTCCTGTTCCAAAGGGCCACAGACTAAACTTTAGAGAGGGAAGGGATGGTCCCTCTGGGAATATTTACATCTGCTTGGGAATGCCACAAAGACAAGAGGAGAAAGAACTGAGCTGGGGGGCTTTTTGGGAGGCATGTAGGGAGCCTGAGCGGAAACTAGTCCTGGAACCTGAGCTGCCAGCCTGAAGGAACTACACCCAGCCACATCTTATGACTCCTGTATTCTGCCCAGACCCAGAACGACCTGCTGGGCTTAATCTGCAACCTTCCCAGCAGGAATCCAGTTTGGGTGACTTTGGTAAAATTCTGCCAGCGATAGATTTTGTCAACAAAAGCAGAATAAATGCAGAGCGCTGATTACCTGTTTAAAAGACAAAAGGCAGCTGCATTATTGTCATCCAGAGTAACCTTGAACCTGCCAACTTGGGCAGGATGCCAAACCCCATCATCCCCAAGGCCAGGGTAAGAGGACCCCAGGTTGGCTACTCTGTATTTAAGATCAGCTAGCCAGCTCACGAGGAGCCGACACCGGTTTCAGTTGGAAGGTCATCAAATCTCTCCCCTGTGTCCTTTGGGACTGGGTGGAGAGACTGCTAATCCTTAACCTGGCTGGATTGTAAAATTGTAAAAAGTGGTTTAATTGTAAAAGTGGTTTCTGATACTGAAGGAGGCTCTTCTTTATTTTCTCACTCTGGAAAAGCAGGAGAGCAGCACTTTTAATCCCCCCCAGATCCATAGTCCCCAGGTGCCCTTGTAGGAGGCTTTTTTTTTCATGTGTGTTCTCTGCCCATGAGATTCAGGGCTCAGTGGAAGAGGAGGATATTGAAGGAAATACAGCTAGTCCTCAAATTACAACCATTTGTCAATGGGGGAAGCTTCAAATGGTAGCGAAATAAAATGGTTTTAAGTTGAGGACTGCCTTTGGATTTAATGAAATCAAATGTACGTCCTTTCATGAAATATAAGCAAAAAAGGTGGTATCAGAACACTTGCAAACGTAGGAACACTCTTCTCAAATTTCCACTACCACCACCCAGCTGTTTTCTCAAATTAGAGATGAAAGATCAAAGACCTGCGTGCCGACAAACGCAAAGCTAAGCATAACCGTCGGGACCAATTTCCTTTTTCTTGTTGGGATTATTTCTTTTATAACTAGCCTGCTGTGAAGCCCGAAGAGGATTCTCCATATCTTGCTTTTCTTCATATCTCCATATATGGAGATATATTCTCCATATCTTGCTATTCTTCCTTCCACTTGTTTTAAGCCCGGGCATTTGCTTAACAATCCTACAGTTGCAGGAATAAAAGATTTATCGGAGAAGCCAAAATGTGTTGAATCGGGATTGTTGGTAATACGAAAACTTCCCTTTGCAGAGGAATCGGTAAAGGGCGGAAAGAGCTGCCCTGGAAATTGGCTGGCCTTCCTGGAGTTGTAAATGGAGCCAGGGCAAAGGTGTATTAGCTAGCGAGGCAACCGTCTAATCCCCTCTCAGAACTCTGATTTTGACTACAGGTTATCTAAATGAGGAGGGGTATGGTGGTCTAGTGGTTAAGATGCCAGGAGATCAGCCGCTCGAGTTCGAGACCCGGGCGCTGCCGCGTAACAGGGTGAACTCCTGTTACTTGCCCCAGCTCCTGCCAACCTCGAAAGCACGCAAAATGCAAGGAGAAACATAGGTACTGCCTAAATTGGTGGGAAGGTAACAGCGCTCCATGTGCCTCATGCCAGCCACATGACCACAGAAGCCTCTTTGGACAACGCTGGCTCTTCAGCTGTGAATTGGAGATGAGCACAGAGTGCGAGGGGAAACCTTTACCTTTTTTACCTTTTATCTAAATGAGGAACATGAGTCCTTCTCTTCCTCCTGGTCTGAAGTTTAATCTGCTGGAAAAGACAGAGGAAATCGTTCAATTCTAAGCGACTTCGTGGACACATCCATGGAGTGAGTTTTTGTAGCAACTGTTCAGAAGTGTTTTATCTTTGACTTCTTTTGGGAAGTTTGATGTCTTAGTCTAGCTTATAGCTGAGGGTTTTCGTGGGGTCTCCCACCCAAATTCTCACCAGGCTTGGTTCTCTTTAGCTTCTGAACTCAACCAGGACCTCCCGGTAGTGCCACATAAAAGTAGTCAGCAAAATATCAGTAAAACTAAGAGAAGAAAACCCAGTGATTTTCAAATTGAGCAACTTTTTAAGATATATGGACTTCAACTCCCGGAATTCCCCCAGACAGCATTTTACTGTTGAACACATAATTTTGTTTATTGTTTATGTTATTATTTTATGTACTGCTGTCTTGCAAGTCTACTGAGAGCTGGTGTACCGGAGTCAAATTCCTTTTGTGTCTAACCAGGCTTGTGTCTAACCAGGACACAGCTGTGTCCCTTCGCAGAACGCAGGTAGCCCTCACTTACCCTATGAAAATCCTTATAAAAAGTGCAAATCTGAGCTGGTAAAATCTTACTGGATTTTCTCTGTCCTCCAGTTGACCATTAAACATGTGACTTAAAAGTGGTAAACATTGGCTGCAAACTGAGTGGTCTTGCTAACCTTCAAGTAGACTTTTCTGCTTTGTTTTTAAAGCGCGACTCCTCTGAACTTGATAAGGATATTTGGTTTGGTTTAGCTTGCTTTTCTCCCAGCGTCCTTCAGAAGGCACTGGCAAGTTTTTGCCACTCCTACTGGGGTGCAGTGGAATAGAAGGCTTTTCCCCAGTGATTGTTTCTACGATATTGGGAAGAAATGCCTCCAAATTGCTTTATTGTATAATTTTATTTAAAAAAATGAATGGAAGATAAAAACTAATAGGAACTAATATAAGGGGAAAAAGAAGAAGAAGAAGGAAATCAAAGAGAAAACTAAAAGTGCAAGAAAGGTGGGAAAGTAAAAGAAAAATAGAAAAGAAAGAAAAAAGATACAAAGACGTTACTTCGGATCCTCTTTACACCCCTAGTAAGTACAATTAGAAACCTGCTTCTTGCTCTGTGGTTACAGGATCGCTCTCTTCTTTCTATCATCCCTCCTGTCTAATCCTCAAAACCATAAATCACAAGTTCATTTCTTTCATGCAAAAAGTCCGTCAGGAGTTTCCAGTCAGCAATAAGCCAAGATATTGAGTTTTCTCTGATTCAAGAAGCCAGTTTTAGTCTTCAATAAGCCAAGATATTGAGTTTTCTCTGATTCAAGAAGTCAGTTCAGCCAGTTCCGTCTTCCCCAACCATTCCTGCATGACGGGCAGTGCTGAATCTGTCCGTTTTTGTGCATACAGTAATTTCGCTGCAGTTGTCATGTAGAAGAAGGATGAACAACTGCCTTAATATCAGTCCTGTATCAGGAGTTTCTGCGGCTCTTAAGATTTTCGTGGCAAAAGATACTTTGGGCTGCGTTGTGTTTGCGTAAGAAAGGATGACTGAATCATGTTGTTTGAGATGCAGGGATGATCGTGTTTTATTAAAATACCTTCAGTGGAACAGTGAACAGTTATCGTTACCAGTTCAAATGCTGCAGTTGTCGTCTATAAAAACAAAGTTCTGTGATTTCCCCCCCCAACTCTTTGTTCATCAGTCCCAAAAGAAAATTTGGTACCTACAAATTGCCTTTTAACAGGAAGCAATTTGTAATTAATTACAAATTAATTAATTTGTAATTAATTACAAATTAATTTGTAATTATAATGCCACTGTTTCTTATACCTTTTCAGAGGCATCTGAAGATTCGCAGCTCTGGGAGAAAAAGCACATTCTTTTCTATCTGTTTAAATTGACATGTCTGATTTGCATTGTGGATCTCTAAGTGGTGCAGTTGTAAAGATTTGCAGGTTGCCTGTGTGTTGGGGCACACAACAGACAAAACTGCCAGACTTGAGAAGGATCTCAGCTTCTGGGGTCCTGGACTAAGTGAAATCATCCAAAGATCACGCAAGCGTTTTGTTCTAATAGATCACTTCATGAAAAGTACAGAGCACCAAATCTGGTGCGTGGATATCTCTCGGCTTCCTTTTATGTTAATCATGGCAAGCTGACTCGTTAGAGATGCTGGGTTCATACCTTGCACTCAGCCACAAACAAGCAAACCACTGACTGCTGTGTGTGATGTGGCCCGTGTTACAGAGTCGTCTAATCTTCTTTTCCTTTGCTGCACTTGGAGCAGGTTTGTCATCAACATCTGTTCTATTTGCCCATCCTAGGCCAATGAGGTGTCTGACAGTGCGTACATGGGCTCAGAGAGCACCTACAGTGAGTGTGAGACCTTCACAGATGAGGACACCAGCACGCTGGTCCATCATGAGATGCACGACGAAGTCGAAACAGACAGTGCTGTCGATTCCACAGTGCATTCGGAGTTCATGGAGCCGGAGGAGACGGAGAATGGGTAGGTATTCTTTATTTTTTGTCCTCCTTCCAACCCAACAACTGGCTCTGGGAGGCCCCAAAGCAGAAGCGTTCAATCTTGGCAGTTTTGAGATGTGTGGACTTCAACTCCCAGAATGTATTGCTGGCTAAGGGATTCTGGGAGTTGAAGTCCACACATCTTAAAGTTGCCAAGGTTGGACACATCTGCCTTAAACCAAAGGAAGAGAAGAAAGGTTAGTACTACTATATGGGGGAGGGAGGGGGCAAAGATTTTCTTACTCAGATGCAAAGCAACTAAGTTCAATCTACTGGTTAGGTTCATGTATCATGGGAAACCTTGGTTTATTTTTAACCAACCTACAATTAACGCGGTTTAAAAGTTGCCTGAAGCAAGATTTTTGATCCGCAAAGGTTGGGTTCATCAAATGGCTTTAGCCAGAACCAAACAAGTCACACTTATGCTTAATATAGTGAGGTCGCAAAGAGTTGGACATGACTTAGCGAATGAACAACAATGAGAAGAAGAAGGGCTGGTCTGTGGAATAGCTGGTGGCAGTGATGGAGTCCTCCATTGAAGCCTGCTTCAATTCTATGCACTGTAACCCCCTCCTAAGCTGGACAGGTGTTTGTGCAAGACAACAGTTCCCCTGTTTGGCTCAGAAATTCACAATCTTAGGCCTGCAGTTTCTGTCATGTTCAGTTTGGAGACCCCAAAGACATCCCACCACCTCCTCCAAGCTCTGTAGACAGCAGGCAGCATTCTAGCAACAGAGGTCAAAATAGCAGTGATGGCGGTGGTGAGGATCAACCCCCACATCGTTGGCTATTTCCCCTGCGAGCCGGCGGGTCCGTTACTTAAGTCCTGGTGAACTTCAGTTGGGACCATCGCGCTTGTGCCGGACTGAAGTCTAGCCAGCTGATTGGGCCTGTTAGACGGAAGGGCTAAATCTTGAGGGTCCTGATTTAGTTGCCAGATGGGTGAGGAACGGGGACCTCTGGGGAGAGGCTGTGAGTGGACTCCAAAGAAGAACAGAGAGGTCCCTCTGGTCGCTTTCTTCACCGGCTCATTTCCTCTTTCCAGTGCTCTCTCTTCCTCCTCCCACTTCAGTTTTTTGGGGTGGTATCTCCACTTCTCAGTTGGAAAGAAGTGAGAACAGGGAAGTGAATCCCTACGTCACCTACGCATATTCTGAAGGGACATTCTTGAAGTAGGCAGGACTCTCTGATTTTATCCTAAACCTGGCCAAGAGCTGCAGTCTGTGATCACGAGCTTCAGAAATGTCCTGTCCCCAGATCTCCCACATTTTATTATCCGTTTTGTTTCCTACAATCCTCCTTTACCCATCTGCCTGGCCTTGACTGTTTCCTCCTTCCTTAAACGTTTTTTTCGCTGGTGATTAGAAGTTCTTTTGATTGTTGATGTCCTGGGAATGTTTCCTGCTAATTTCTGTTTTGACAGTTCCCTTAAATGGAGTGATGAGTCAGGAATCCTCGCTGAAAGCAGGAACGTACTTTCCCTCTGTCTGTCAAACTGGATCTGCCTTTCTAAATGAAAAAGTGAATCTTCCGAAATGACAGTAGAGGCGCGTTTCAGTTTATGATGTCAAATAGCTTTGACTTAGAAGAAGCAATTGCTCCAATGCAGCAACAGTAATGTTTTTATTCATCAATGAATAAAAAAACAGTACAAAGAATAAGCAAACTTTTTTACTGTTTTTTTGTTTTTGTTTTGATTTGATTTGTAGCTAGGAATCTACAAATTGGAGATATCAAGGAACATTGTAGGATAAGTGCCTGGTAAGGTGGAGTTTTAAATTTGTGGTTGATACGTAGTCGCTGGACAGATTTAGTTCTTGTTAACATTTCTTTGTTGTTCTGCCTGATGACTGATGAACTATAGAGATGACTTTGTGACTGTTGTCTGCTATATTGATTGTGGGATTTCAGCATTCATTCATTCATTCTGCAGTTTTTTCCAGTTCTTCTCCCTTGATTCAGCTGTTCCTAGGAATTGTCACTTCTACAAAATTATTCTTTCCAATGATTGTTTTTGCTCACACAATCAGCCAGATGTGATTTGCCATTATCTATCTATTAAGGGCTTCCCAAGGACCTGGATAGGCAGATGTTGTTGGTTGATGGTGTTGAAGGTCTTGTCGCAGGATGGAAGCTGTTCCCAGTAAAGCTGCTTTTTGCAGTTGACTGGTGGGGATTTTTTTCAATGCCGATGGCGTTCCAGGAGTGCTCCAGATGTTTTGGGATTGCACCCAAGGCCCCTGTTACTGTTGGTCCTAACTTGGCTTTCTTTTGCCACTGTTGTTCTATTTCTGTTTGCAGGTCTTTGTATTGTGTAATCCTTTTTTCCAGTTCTTTCATTTCTTTTTTCCAGATACTGCCACATCCACAATCCAGACTTTTTTGTCTTTCTTATTAACAACTGTTAAGGGGTGTATTGTTATTATTGTTATTATTGAAGGCCATTACATATATGCCAAATGTGCAGAAGAATATACAGTGGAAACTTAATGGATCATAACGCAGATTCACGTCAGGTGTTTTTTTTATTTTTAAGGAACAAACATTAATTCTCTCTCTCCTCTTCCAAGCCAAATAGGAATATAATGTCATATAGGGTTTTCAGTTTACTTTACGTTTTATTTGGAGGAGTTTTATTTGTTTTTTAATTTGCATCTTAGGACAATGATCTTATCACAGCTGGGTGGAAATTTTAATCAGCATTTTGAGAATGAGAAGAAGTTGGGATTTCTATCTCATTCTCCATATTTCCGGAGGATAACAAGGCCGTTTTGTCTGTTAAAGCAAAAATAATGCAGACATTAGCACCTTGGACTTACTGATAATGTAGTTTCCTGTTTTTGAATGGAGTAAAGCTCAGAGCTATCCATACGGTTTGCAGAGGAGTTTTTCTTCATTCTTCTTTTAAAATTATTTTATTACAAGATAAAAATTCAAAGGGTTAGGGAAGATAAAAGATACAAATACAAAGGGTTAGAGAAAAAAGAATGGTGCAAAGAGAGAGAAGGAAAACAGTCATGATTTCTGACTTTTTTCCGTGCAGTAGAGTATAAAAAAAATTATAACCTCGTTGCTTTACATTTCACATTCCAAGCCATTTCCGGAGCAGCAAAATCATTCTAATAATCACCACCTAAAATCAGAGTTTCATTTTTTTTCCAGTTTGGAGCAAAAAATCCAGAAACAGTTTCTGAGTAGAAACAAGATAAATTCTTCTCTTTAATCAACAGTTAGTTTTGCCATCTCTGCCACCTTGTACCATCCACTTTTTCATGGTGGGAATTGGTGTGTCTTCCCATCATTCAAGATTCTTGCTACTGTCAGCATATGTAGGAACAAAGTTCCATGTTTTCTTTGACCATCAAACCTCAAAGGATTACTTCTGGTTTCAATTTTATATTTATTTTAAGGATCTTCTGAATTAAGATAAACTTTTTAATCCCAATATTTCTTTGCTTTATCACAAGTCCCCCAGAGATTATAAAAAGTATTCTCTTTGCAGTTGCATTTCCACATACATCCGAAAGTCCTTTGTACATCTTTGGCAATTTCTCAGGTGTTCAATACCAACGGTACATCAGCTTACAAAAAATTTCTTTCAAATGATAATTCAGTGTAAATTTCTGTTCATTAGTCCACGTGTTTTCCCATTGTTCAAGCATTGTATTATTACTAACATTCTTTGCCCTTTGAAAGGAGTTTTTTTAATTTGAAGTAGAAAATCTTTTGGAAAAGTTTTCTGGCAAATCTAGAGTTGATTCTATTTATCAAAAATCTCTCCAAAACACTGCCTCCCTTGTCCCTGTGGAGTCCCAACAAAGTAGTTGGTCATTTTCCTGGCACAGAATTGAGAGTTGGTCTGCCTTGTCCAATGCTGTCTTTGCCTTCCAGATAAACTGAGTTAGTGAAGAATTTGCTGTTCTCCTTATTGAATAGGATGGGCAAACACACACAAACACATTTCACAAATGATTGGTTATGGTCTTTTGCTTAATGGTGCCCAGTTTGTTCTGATCTAGTTTGAGTGCTAATTCTAAGTCAACACCCAAACCAGGTATCGTCCCCCAAAAGATCAGAATAGTCAATCAAATACATGCATCTATTTTTTTTTCTACAACAGATGGAAATTACAAGAGTGAAATTGGAAAGATATCCGGTATCAGAAGGACATTCCCTTGGACATGTTTTTCAAGGGAAAAGGGCAAACTTTATGAGTAATTCTCCTCATTACAAAAATAGACTTGATAGCAACACACTTCCAAAGGTGATATCTTGAAGAAATAACAGTAGAGCAGTGAGGAGTGAAACAGTCTGGGCCAGAAAATTTCCTATTAGCAAACCACCAATTTGTGAATTTAAAGTGAACAACCTCCTTTGTTTTGTCCTTGTTTGTTAATTTATTTTTTAATACATTCAGGCCTTTTTTTAAACAAAAATATTTGAATCTCTTTGGGGCAATTTTTCTTAAGCTGGGTCCACTCAAAGATGGAGTCCATATCTGAGTAATAATAGACAACCAATCCTAGCTCTGGCATACATCATCTGATGTTCATCAATTGATGTTCATCAATCAAGCAACCATGTTCTTTGCTTCTGGAAAGGGAGCAGTTTATGCTGTCCTTTATTTAACAAGAGTAACTAGAAATGATTCTGGCAAACTTTCTGTGAGAGATCAAGACTTAGGAGAGACTTAATAGCCATGTTGAAGAAGATCAAGGGAAGTTGAAAGAGAGATGGCCAAGAACTGTTTTCCATGGCCAAAATTAGGACCAGAAATATAAATGCAAGTTGCAGCTACCTAGATTTTGTTTAAATATAAAGAAAAACTTCCTGATGGTGAAATCTGCCCCACTGTAGAACAGTCTACTAATGGAAGAGGTGGCTTTTCCATTTCTGGACCTCCACATCTTATGGGTGGTTTAACTGAATGTTCTGCACATTGCAGAAAGTTGGACTGGATGATCCGTGTGCTGCTTTCCAACACACAGTTGTATGATTCTTGAGAAAACTTTTCCTTGAACGTCAAAAAATCAGCTGGCTTCATATAACATCCAGTGTCAAATTGTTTGGGCTTAGCAAACTGTCTGAATCAGCAGTGGAAGTTTGCAAATAGTGACTCAGGGTTTGGTGTGATGTGCAAAACCAGCCAATTGTGATTTAGTCAATAACCTGATGGTTTAGGGTGATCTTTCAACTCATTAAAGGAAAGTCTTTTTCTTCTCCTAGGTTCTGTGCAAAAATTGTGCTTTGCACATCTAAAACACCACAAACTACTTGCTGCTCCAGAAGATTTATTTTTAGAAAATTGCTGGATCACCTTCCCAATCCCAGTCCAAGCTAATCTAATCTCAGCTCAACCATGAATGTCTAGATTACTAAGGTCCAGAGAAAGAGACAGACATTTCTGGAGATGGGTCATTTAGCATCTTATCTATTTTTTGTCTGTAGCCCAGAGTTTCCTCCTTTGATGGGCATCAGGAAAACAGGCTGCCTCTGTTGTTTATTCTGAAATCCTTTTCAAGCCTGAGGATTTGTGCCACATTCAGCAGATATGCTGCCTGCAAAATACCACTGCAGTGATGAAAAGAAGTGCTTTTCATAAAAACACGTCACTGTAAGATATAATAAAGCATATATGAAAGCTGTGGGAATTCAGACTTCATGAATGCCACACAAATTCTGCAAAGTTTGTTGTATATCTCTGGAGTTTCTTCCATTTTTAGGAGGAAAATGCTGAGAGTGGGAGCCAAGAACTTTTGAATGTAAAGAAAATGTTCTGTCTCTAAGCGTTGGAATCTGGCCGCATCGGGTGCACTGCACTGTCTGTCCTTCTCTTTAAACAAGATTTCGTGCCTTTGCTGGTTGTTGCTCAGCTGCCTCCTGTACCTGTTCATGTCCAGCCCTTGGCTTCCCATGTGACTCTGCTGCTGCACATTGAGTCCAAAATGTTCTTCAGTGGTCTTCTCCAAAGTGCCCCCTCTAGATCAGTGTTTCTCAGCATTGGCAGTTCGAAGATGTGTGGATTTCAACTGGCTGGGGGATTCTGGGCATTGACGTCCACACATCTTCAAGCTGCCAAGATTGAGAAACATTGATCTAGATCAGGGATGTCCAACCTTGGCAACTTTGAAATGTCGGTTGAGGAGTTGAAGTCAACACATCTTAAAATTGCCAAGGTTAGACACCTCTGGTCTAGATGAATCAGGACTAAATCTGGGAATCTGGAGATCTACACTCCCAACCTGTCTGTAGGTTATTAGATTGTAAAAAGCTTTTTTTCAGATTCTGGAATTTCAGAATCAGCCTGAACCCCCTCCTGTCACATCACAGCAGTGTAAAGATTTGCTAAACATTGTACTGTCTTCTTGACGCCCTCTCTCGATGCTTTGATCCTTCCTTTTCTCCAACAGATCTCAACCTCATGATTTGTCCTTGACCACCGATGTCAACAGCCACTCGGTTGTCACCGTAATCAGCGGAGAGGAGCATTTTGAGGACTATGGAGAAGGGAATGAGGGGGACCTCTTCTCAGACAGCTTGTGCAATGGAGAAAGTGGCTTCAGTAGCTCATCTTTCCTTTCTCCCAGGTAAAGTGACACTTCCATGTCTGTAGATGGCATCATACAGGTTCAGTGGGCATTTAGTTTTCAATAAATGACTGGGCATCTTCACACTAACCATTATTATTAGCCAGAAGGAGAAAAGGAGGCAGTGGGGTGCATTAGGAGATGGAAACAGAGGAGGTAAGGAAGGACCCCTCTCAAATCCACGCAAGCCAGATATGAAATCGTATTCGGGTGCCAGATGTTTCTCAGAACCACATAAATAAAACTGTAGTTTACCTCTAGCGTATGTGAAATCCTGGTAGTTTTGGGGATAAGATCTAGCAAAAAAGTACAGAAAGCTGTTTTCCAGATTTTTTTCTTGATTGTTCCCTCTCTGGGGCAGCTTCTACTTATTGAATCTGATCAAAGTTCGTCACTAAGGAGAGAGACTTTTTAGTCTAGAGATCAGATCTCTTTGGAGGCTCCTCTCTTTGCCATTGACCAGGCAGCATTCCATTCCCAGGTAGATGGGAAAGAAGGGATCAAATGGGCTTGTTCGTTGATCCAGTTTTGAAAGGCAAAATATGATTCTCAAATGCACTTGATATGCATGATACATATATCTGGAACACCTTTGTTGCGCTTTGGTAGCTCCCTCAAACTGAAAATAATTATTTCCAAGCAAGATTCTCATTGAATCCTCTTTAGCAGGATTTACTGAGACGGGCTTAACAAGAATTTCCACAATTGATTATTTCCCATTTAGAACCAATGCATCCCAAGAGGAGGGAGGTTTTTAAATCTTCTTTCTAATAGCCTTCACATGAGGTGGTGGGGAGATCTTTTTTGGATTATAGAAAAGTTTGCAGCCTTTTCTGTGATCAGAGAAATGAGCTGTCTTTTTCAATAATCAACTCCTGAATCTTTATCAAACTGGACATTAACCATTTCAACCTTACAGATGTTGCCTCTTTCCTTGAATTTGTTCTGCTGGCCATTCTCTGCAGATGCCCAATGGTGGAAAAAGACTTGTCCAGTTTTAGGGGTTCCCAAGAACCGCTATGTGCACTTTTAGTGGGCTTTGAACTACATTTTCCATCCATCACATGTTTGGACCTCTGATCTGCCCCATGTTACTTGGTCAGTGGTAAAGAATCTGTCTTGCTACTGAGATAATTGAAGCAGTGCCAACTTTGTCCTCGATCAGATCTCTGTGTTTCTACTTTTTATGCAGTGGTCTTGTTGGACAATTGTCAGTTGCTGCAATGAGACAGCACTGGCCTTCTTGGCAAGAGATTATTTGCACATAAGCGTGAGCCTGAGAACTTCACCGTTGCTTTCAGAAACAATTAGGGTCCTTTTTGACACTCTCACACATCCTAGGAAGCCTAAGGAAGCCATTTCAAGAATAATCACGAGAGATGTCTCAGTGCTGTGTGTTCCAAGACTTTAATATTTACATACCAGCTGCGCTCTTGGCATTTTCCTTAGGCCAAAGGAGAGATATGCACCATATGGGGTGATTGCCTGATTTCTATAGAGAATATAGATCAGCCCTGGGAAAGGTGGGAGAAGCTGGAATTGCTTGCCTGGGAAAACTCTGCCTTGATTTTTAATCCTTCTCATTTCTGTACTATAATCTAGCTGCAGTTAGACTCAAGAAAGGAATTTTGAATGGTCTCCCTGAATATAAAGAAGTGTGTATGTGTGTGTTAGGGCTGTAGCCCAAAAGGAAATAGTTCAGATATTCATGAACTTTCTTTTGGCCCTGATGTGGGTCAGTAGATATAAAAAGATACCTGATTGAAGCTATAAACTATTTCAGCGCTACAAAGAGGAAGAAGTAGTTGAGTCTGAAATGTGGTCCTAGAGAAACAACTGTGTGATTAAACTGAAAAAAAATTGAAAAAGCCGTATACTATCTTGGAGGTCTCTCTCCATCTTTGTGTCCTCAAGGCAAGGGGAGGAAACCATACCGTACTTAATTAGAAAAAGGCTTTCTCAGAAATCAGACCTTGTCCAGATGATCTTTTCCCCAGCGTGGTACCCACCAGGCAGCTTGAGTCTGAACCTTCCCATGGCTAGAAAAATCAGGGGTGGGGGGAGAAAGGAGCCTCCTTTTTTTTGCATTTTTGTGTCAAAGGGTTGGGAAGTAGGATTGGAAAAGGAGCAGGGTTGCCGGGGGTGAAATGTCAAGCGTTTGGTCCAAGGGTGTGAATCTCCTCTGGTTTGTATTGATCAGTTTCTCTGTTCTGTTCAGTGGATGTTGAGTGCCCCCTGCTTCCTGGTTCCTTCACAAAAGAGTATGAACGACCACAATTGATTTTGGTTTTCCCGCACCTTGTCTGTTTTAACTGTACTGGTTTGATGATTGCAGCTTACATGATTAACCTCTCTCCCACTAAGGCTGCTGCCTTTCAGAAGTTTATTTCACTGGAAGGGAATGTCAGTCATAAGCCAGCCTCAGAGAAACATTAATTCTTCTCTGTTTATTTTTTTAAATGCTGTCAGCACCAGCCATGCCAACAAAAAAAAATCTAAACAACAAACTTGAGATAATCTGGGTGTTGCTCTGGAGAAAATTCCAGACCTGCTCCTGGCTTCCATCCAATCCATCCAGACTGGACAGTAGCTCAGTCTCTATCAAAGCCAAGAAATTTTAAAATTATATTGTAAAAAGCCATGGAAACCTGCTTTGCTAATCAAGTGACGCCATAAAGAGAGGGTTCCCGCATCACTCTGCACCATAACATGTTAGGCTTATTTAGAAACAGGAAATTTTAAAAATACACAGTGGAAGGATGCAACAGCAATACAGTTGGGAAATCTAAACCTTATTTGGCCTAAGAAGAAGCTCTATGATTTGTTCCTCTAGCCCAGTGGACTGGCTAGGGAATTCTGGGAGTTGAGAATGAGAAACATTGGTCTCCCTTTTAGAGGTGGGGTCCGTTCTCCATGATGAAGTTCACATTCAGGGGAACCACACTGAGACATTCCTGGTGGATCTAAATTTGAAATCCTTCTCTACCTAAAACTGCCATTCTTGGCTGAAGATCCTGCTTCTTCAGGGTTCTTACTGGATGCAGTTTGGCCAAAAAGGGATTGGCAACCTTTTAGGACTCCTTAAAACAGCCCTTGTTCCCCATACTGTGTATTGGCCGACGCCAATTTCCAGCTCCGTGAGCATCATCAGAAGATGGGGAAAGAATCTAGACAAGGCCAGCAGTGAGTAAGGGGAAAGGATGAGCCAGTTCCACAGATTAGCCAGAAGGAGCTTGGTAGCACCTTCTCTGACCAAGAAATGTCATGAAAAGATGTAGGGTTTGGTAAGCTGCGGCATCCTTCCTCACATGCCTAGAAAGTTTGCGTTCACTTCCTAGATGCATCGATGAAGCTCGATAGAAACATAGATTCGACAATTCCTAGTTGCACTGAAGCGCAGTTGGAGGAAAGGAGCTGTAGTGCACAAAAGCTTCTGCCACTTAATAAGGTCTTTCAGTCCGAAAAGGTCCTCTCAGACTCCTTTGGACTTTTTACCACCATAGACTAACATGGTTCTTCTCTTACAAAAACTGCATAACCAGAACTTTGTCCACCTATTTTCAACTTTCCCATTTGCTTTCAGTCACAGCATGTTGTCTGACATCTGAAGGATCACATCTTTGGTCTTTAAATTACTGCCTGGGCTTCAGTTGTGAAGCTTTGTGAAGCCCTCTGTCCATCAAGATCAGCCAAATGAATCCTCAAGGGCATCCTCTGTCCTCGACATAGGCAACAAATGGCTTTGTCAACAAATGTTGTCAACTGGGAGTGATGCTCCCTGTGTTGGGATGACCCAGTTCGGCTTCCCAAGCCATGATGGCCCTGGTGGATGGGGCATCTATCTCCCAGAAGTCCCAAGCAATGTGGCTGTGCTGGCTAGGAATTCTGGAATTCCAGACCTCACACACCAGATCACTAGCTTTTGGAAAATTGATCTAGTCCGAGCTACTGGAAACACAAAGACTTTTTAACCCGTTATTTTCGGAAAAAAACTTCTGTAAGTTGCAAGTGGGATCCTGTTCTGTTTGTCTTTTTTTTGCGTGTGACAGACCTCATGTAATGCGTAAATGTGATTTCTCTAGCACCAACCCGCTTGCCACGAAACTGCACAGCATTATCACTGACGAGGTGTTTGAGTTTTACTGTACGCAGTGCCATAAACAAATCAACCGCCTCGAAGATCTTTCTGCCCGCCTCAGTGATCTTGAAATGAATAGGTAACTGGTTTGAGGCATGGCACTTTCTTTGTTAAGAGCGTGAGACGTGCATTCTTTACCAAGCGTATGTCCTTGTTTTTTTTTAATATCTAAAGCAATTTAAAAAAAAAATGCAGTGCATGTCAGCAAACATCTTGAGCTGGCCTGAACATTCGTTCCATCTCTTGCTTTCCTTCACTTTTTGGAATCCACCATTCTCTTGGGTGGGGCATGCCACCACTGTCCTCTGAAAGGACAAACAAGAATGCTGTTTCTCAATAATAACAACCGTCATTGTCTGTTAAGAATGCATGTAGTCTAACAATGGTCATTTCAATAACAGATGTGCTGTTAGCACTTCTAGAAATGGCCCTAATCCTTCAAATTCAGAAAGCCTCCTTGATAAAACTTGAGCTTAAAGCAAGGACATTGCTGGCGGGAATGCTTTCTTTTGTGAGTATTCTGTTCTGCCGCTTTCTCTTTGCATGGTTCTCTGTTGTCCTGCTATGAATGTGATGCTTAATTCCTCTTTAACCTCAGGTTTATGATCTACACTGAGCAGAGGTAGAAGCTGAAAGAAGAGAACATGCCAATTGGTCAAAAACAATAGCAACCTCATGAGTTGTTGTCCACCAATGAAGGTCTACCATCGTAGGATAGATTGCTGCATTATCGGAGTTGAAAAGGGTTAAATCTCAGGCAACATATTTGGAGGGCTTGAAAAGTCAGGTAGTTTCATGTACAGGTACTCCTCAACTTATGATCACAATTGGTGACAATCTGAATTTCCATCACGAAGCAAGGCGGCTGTTAAAGGACTTCTGCCCAATTTTACATTTTTTGGCACCGACGTGAAGCAAATCACAACAGTTGTTAAGGGAATCTAGCTTCTTTCACTGACTTTGCTTGTCGGAAATTGGCTGGGAAGGTCACAAATGGCAATCACATGACTCTAGGACACTGCAACAGTTATAAATGCATGCTGATTGCCAAGAGCCCAAATACTGATCATTTGATCTTGGGGATGCTGCAACAGTGAGGACCGACTGTAAGTCACTTTTTCAGTGCCACTGTAACTTCAAACAGTTGCTAAACAAATGCTTGTAATTTGAGGACTATCTACATTGATTGCATTTTTGCTGGTGGAGGGAGGACGTCATGTGAGATTTTTGTAACTTCGCTAGCTTCGAATTGGAGTATCTTGGTATGAGAGGCAAAGACTGAAGAGGATAGTCTTCAGCAAAAAGTTTTAAGTTGACCGTCTCTCTTTTTTGAGTGACAGTTCCTTGCAGCCTTGATGGAATGGTTGCTGTGGGTGGTCACTTCCTCATGGACTAGAAAAGGGGTATCCAACTTTGGCAATTTTAAGATGTGTGAACCAACTCCCAGAATTGGTCCACATATCTTAAAGTTGCCAAGATTGGGCACCTCTGGACTAGAACATCTAGAAGGAAATCAGGTTGAGGGAAGGCTATGCCAGATAAAGGGTAAAATGCCAAGGCTGTTGGCATTGTTGATGGCAGCCCAGCTTCCACAAGATGTCTCTTTCCTTGATGCTTAATTTCCAGTCATCATTTTACATTGAACGTTCGTATCTGTAATCTATTTCCATGGTATTTTACAGGAAAAAGTACAACATTTGTGTGTATGTGGGTATAGGTTTTTGGAGTACAAAATGTGATGTTAGATACAGCATAGGAATGAAGAAATAATGTTGAGATGCCCTTTTGAAGCCAGTCCATGCATGCAAAGAAAAATGTGAAGGAGGGAGAAATCCCCACAATCCAATTAAACATCACTAAATAATATACATCCCAAAATAAACTTATGCTAGCAGCCTTAGCAGGTGAGCTAGTTTTCTAATTGTTGGTAGAACATTCAGTTTTGGGTTCTGAAACATCTTGGTGCTAAGACATCTGGATCAGGAGTTTCTGGCCTGTATAGATAGATGTGTCTTTAAATGGAGATGTTGTGCAGCTCAGAAAGATTTAGTGCAATGGAGACATCCAAAGGCATCGAGAATTGCCTGGGAGAGATGCATTCATGTCTTTCTACATGTGACCAACTGAATTTCTCCCATACCCTCTCCAAAAGTTGCTGTGGATCTTTATTTTTTAATTCAAACAAATATTTAAAATATTACAGATGGGGAGGAATTGTATTGCCAATTACCCAATGTCAATTGGAGATTCTCAGTATTCCAGGTCATGATTATTGCAAAAAAAAATGCAAAAAAGCTTTTTCAAAAGGCAACCGGACTTTTATTTTTTGCTTTTTCTGTTTCGAAGACGATTGTTAGCCAATGATTTCAAGTTCAGTGAAAACCTTACTTGGTCTTTGTCCATTTAAATACCTGGGTTATTGCTTCCCTGGCATGTCACTCAAAGGGAGGTGCCACTCTTCGTCGGAAAAAGCTTTACTGGTTGTGGAATCCTGGGAGTTGAAGTCCACCCATCTTAAAGTTGTCAAAGTTGGGAGACCCTGGTCTACAAGTTCCAGAGATGGTCAGTGGTGCTGCTCTTCCAAGAAAGCGCCCTTGAAAAGGCTTCAAAAGGTTGACTTGGACAAGGGGGCTAAGACGGAGGGAGCGCCGTGCATGCAACAGGACGGTGTGGGGTGATGTGTTTGTGCTGTGCTGTGCTGTGCTGCAAATTGTAAAGGATATGGTCCTCCTGCTCTGTCTTTGCTTGCTTCCTGTTTCACTGTGGCTCATCGGTGTCAGCTTTCCTGACTTAGTTTTCCTGTTGTTCGTTCCACAGCCCGAATAAGAGACTCTCCAGCAAAAAGGTAGCAAGGTACGGTGATGGTTTTTTTGTTCCTTTCCCTTGCTTTGACATGCTCCTGCCTTCCTTACTCAGGTCTTTCTAGGGGATTAATTGTTACTCCAAACACCAAAGAGGTTATGGGACCGTTTCTTTCTCCGACTGATGAACTCCTGAAAAGCGGAGCCGTTCAGATAATTGGTTTGCAGTTTCCAAGCTTAGCACATGTGGGTGAAGCTCTCCTTTGCTGACCTTCGCAGGAGGAAGGGAAACCCTCCTAAAGGATGATTTTGGGTTGGGGGTTCCAATGAAACTGTGGCAAACCCTGGAGAGGAAAGTTCGAGCCTCTGAAATCCATCAGGTTGTGTTCGAATATTAGAGATGCCCTCTCTGCATTGGTTGCCGACGTGGCACCGTGAGAAAAGGCTAATGGGGGATTTTTCACTCAATCTGGTCCTAATTGTTTGGAGGTTTCTCTGCTAGGTCAATTTTGAGGATTTGCATTTATTTGCAGCTAGCCTGGCTTAAAAGAGCCCTAAAAAGTGATTGATGATCAGCAAATCCTGTGTGCTTGATAGTTTTGTTTAATTGTCATTCTTCCAGCTTTTGGGTTTTTAACTAAATTTGGCCATTCCTCTCACTGTGTGCCACCCAGAGTGGTTGTAGAATTGGCTGGCCTTCTCAGTAATAAAATAACAAATCTCTTTGCCTGCATGAACCAAGGTAGTCCCAAAGAGGTCCCAGAGTGGCTGTGAAGTGCCTGCTTCTCCCTCGGAGTTGGTGATGGGTCGTATTATCCCTCTGACCTTCTAGAACACATTCACATCATACATAAGGCAGAAATTCATGGGAATGCATGAGGTCTCACTGGGGGAATGAAGAGGAAACACCAGACTTTGTTCTGTTCTTCAGAATGGCATGTTGAACACCTATTTAGTGATAAATTGCATTATTGGTTAATAGCTGATGAAAAGTCTGGCCCAAATGACCTGCCATAAAATGACGGACTTCGGTCCACAATACAGAAGCTGGGTGACGTGTCCAGTAAACTTCCTGTGGTCATCACACAACAGCTATTTTCACCATCTTGCTATCTCAGTCTGCCCCAATTCCTTCCTGCTTATTGCTTTGTACAGTTCTCCTTGCCGTGAAGATGAAAAAGAAATGAAGCGGGTGAAAGCAGGAGCCTTATTGCTCCATATTCCAAAGAGCAAAAGCATAAAGTTCTTGCAATTCGTTCTTTTGCTCTTTGGCCAACCACAAACTTACTGGTTGCTTTCTGAGCTTAGAAGGTCACCAAAAGTTGGGAGGATCACCGTAGAATTATGACAAATACTATTTCATTGACAAAAGCCTGCTCTAGATGCCTGCTGGCCTTCTGCATTTAGCTTCTCTTGGCCTAAAATGAGGGGCTCCTGGGGAACCCTGTGCAGGAAAGGAGGGGGGGGAAATAAAGAAAGTTTAACCAGCTTAACCCTTCAAGTCATTTGTTGTACTCTGCAGCAATGTTTGTTGTGATGATAGCTCTGCTTTCCTTTGCATTGTTCCATCTTGCTTCCAGACATCTTCATCAGACAGGAAGTTTTTCAGTGGATAATATGGAACAACCTTTCCAGAAGAGCTCGGAATGCCCAGAGGAGGATATCACTGATAAGGTATGTGCATCTTGAACCAAGGGAAATTATACATGGGTGTGTTGAGCTGAATAGATTTAACCAGGACACACACATGCATGCACACACAAGGAATGGGAGTATGGAGGGAAGGAACTCCGTCCATTCATCCTGTGGCTTTGATTACTATTATGGCTGGTCACACAGTCATCCAAATGTTTAGACTGGATTTGGCGTTTTTGTCCACCTATTGAGTCCCTGCCAAGGATGTGTGATAGGCAGATGTTTGATGGTGTTAAAGATCTTGTTGCAGAATGTAAGCTGTTTCAAGCAAAGCTGCCTTTTGCAGTTGACTGATGGTGACTTTGTCAGTGCTGATGGATCCAAGAGGTACTCCAGATGTTTTGGGATTGCACCCAAGGCACCTGTTAC
>JANHZU010002231.1:140586-152359 GCA_032468055.1 Acrochordus granulatus | reverse complement strand
TCCCTCCTTCCCTCCCTCCCTCCTTGCCACAATAAAAAATCATGCTTTGAGCTAGAGGTGGAAGATTCCATATTACTCATATTGGAGGAATGATTGGTGAAGTTGACAGATTTTGCTGAAAGAGAGAAATTGACTTCTTTGATTAATAAAAAAATCAATTAAAATTAAATGTGATAAATTAAAGAAAAGACGTTTATCTACATTTATTGGTGACCGGAAGGACTTTTCACATAAAAATGAAAAAATAACTTGTGATTTTTGGTTTTGATGATTAGACAGGATAGATTAAAGAAAGAAGACTTTAGAGAGGTCAAAAGATATTTGTAACTTATATGAATATAACTTTTTTATTTTCCTAATCTTTTTGTTTTTTCTTTGATTTGCAACGCAACAAAGTTTAAAAAACAGGCATCTGGACTGTTTTTTAAACTTTGTTGCGATGCAATTACCCTGGATGAGTGAGAGTCTTCACAGACAATGAACAAGACTGTTTTTCTGTGTTGGCTGCTGAAATACCATGTGTTATTTTCAGATATATTTGCAAAATATTTTCCTCTGCTATAATGGAAAGTAACACTGCATCGTTTTACAAAAAAATGCAGGATCTTATGTTGATTCTATTGGGTAATTCTTAATTGATGCTTGGTGATATTTTAAGTGATCCTAATACAGATATTACATTATGGCTGGTTTTGAATCTCTCTGTATTGTGAAAGTTGAAGGTTTTTTTTGCAGACAGTTACTGTGTAGAACGAAGCATATAACACTTCTTTGAGAAAATGAAGGTGGCTTCGGCGCTGAGAGCTGTCGAAGAATAGTCCCCAGTAAATCAAAGATACATATTTTAATGTGAGGTGTTAGTGACTGGTGCATTGCCTTAGTGTTAGAAAGTAGCTCATTCATTCTCAAAAATTATTGAGCCAGGATACCACAGAAGTCTGTCTTGGCTAGCTAACAGAAGTAGCTTGTCTTCTCCTTCATGTTGATCCATCAGAACTACTAAGTTGCCTTTGGCAGATGCATATTTCTTCATTGAACCAAACTCTCAGAATAGGATAGTTGTGAGAGCCAGAATGCATAAACCCTCGTGAACTTGCACTGTAAAAGAAAGACAGGACAGAAATATGATGAATAATACACCATGTTTTTGGTTAAACCTGTTTCTTTTTCCTAAACCGAAGGAAGCTAGGCAGTTCCTATGTGTCATTGCATTGCTCATACATGTCAGTGCCATATGGTATTTGAAAGGGATAAGAGATTCTGAATCTTGTAGATCACTTTGGAATGCTGTAGGAGGAGGCTCTTCTTTGCCCACTAGTTAAATCTCTTCGGAATTTCAAATCTGACCTCTGAGCATTGTTTTCTTTTCCAATATATCATGGAATAAGGCTTGTCAAGTGTGAAATGGTTAAATGTTTTTAAAAGGACTTGAGTTAGACAGTGGATTTTATTTTATCCTTCATTTTGGGTTTCTTTTTTAAAATTCCTCTGCCCTTGACTTTAGTCAAAGATATAGCTCATTTCTCAACACATTGGGGTCAGTGGATTAATCACAAACATAGGCTGCTGAGATTGGATAATGCAGGAATAAATTCTCAGAAGTGATTCATTGTTTTTTTATCATTCTTTTCTTCC
Organism: Acrochordus granulatus; assembly: GCA_032468055.1. Taxonomy (NCBI): domain Eukaryota; kingdom Metazoa; phylum Chordata; class Lepidosauria; order Squamata; family Acrochordidae; genus Acrochordus; species Acrochordus granulatus. The sequence goes on along the minus strand of JANHZU010002231.1, from coordinate 150,724 downwards.
AGGTCTTGGAAATATCCAAGTATAGAAGCTATAGATCCGAAATGGGCAAGAAAATATTTTATAGCCTCATGAGAAATTATTAGCTTAAGTAACTTAGTATCTGAGACACTCAGCTGTGTACGCTAACTTAGGAGAACACCCTCTTGAACAATGAAAAAGTTTTGATTCTGGGCTTCCTTGTTTGGAAGTATTAAGTTAGGTTTCACATGGACATTCTTTTTTTTAAATGTAAAAATAGCTTTAGCTGCTCCAGTTGGCTTCCTCTTCTCTTTACTTATTTTAAAGAACAGGCATCCATGCCATATGAATAGATCTGGAGCCCTCTGGGATGACTTGCTGTCAAGTATATGTTTATGTTATTATTTTATTTACTGTTGTCTTTCAAGTACACTGAAAACTGCTGTACCAGAGTCAAATTCCTTGCGTGTCTAACCATGCTTGGCCAATAAAATATCTGAATCTGATTTTCATACAGTGCAGCACATTAAATTGGGTTTTGATTTGACTATAAAACCTATATTCGCTGTAGTATATATTTTCTATTTTGAAATAGCTTCTAAATTAACATGTCTGTGAAGACTCTCACTCATCCAGGGTAATTGCATCGCAACAAAGTTTAAAAAACTTGAGAAAAAATCCAGTCCAGATGCCTGTTTTTTAAACTTTGTTGCGATCTAAATTAACAGAATACTTGCTTAGAAAAGTCTTGGCTACATGGAAATGCTTCATTGTGACAAAACCTTAGCTGGATTCATACACATGCTAAACAAAATGTATGTTTTTGTGATGCTTTTGTGTGAATCCGACTAATATGGCTTCTAACCTCTGATTTTTAGCCTTCTGTGTTGCATGAACCCAGAAGGTAGTAATTGTTAGTCCATCCTTCTTTCTCTTTCCTTTTTTAAAAAGCTGTCAACAGCATACAGTATAGTGATTTTTTCTCTTCCTCAGGATTATCTAGTGAGCTTCATAATTAGAGCTGAGTTCAAAGTTCTATACAATCTTAGTCCTGTCGTAACTGCTATATCATTCTAATTTTGCCTAACATAGTCCATTATTTCAATGTACCTTTTTTAATTTGAGCATTTTCTTCCTCTCTTCTTCTTGCTCTCTCCTTTCCAGTCACCAAGTTTCATTGAGGACATGAAGTCCAGATTCACCAGGAATCCTTTTCTGACCAATATTTGATTCACTTTGGGTAAAATATTAAGCCACAGTCTGTTCCATCTTGGTTTAACTATGGATCATTAGATAAAGCATAATTGGCTGAGCTCACCAAACCATAAATTGCTGCTATATCGAATAGTTAAGATACTGGCTTGTTGGCCAGAAGGTTAGCAGCGTGGCAGTTTGAGACCCAAGTGCTGCTGCACAGTGGGGTGAGCTCCCGTTGCTTGCCCAGCTCCTGCCAACCTAGCAGTTCAAAATGCAGGTAGATAAATAGGTACTGCCTAAATTGGTGGGAAGGTAACAGCATTCTGTGTGCCTTGATGTGGTCAACCACATGTCTTTGGACAACGCTGGTTCTCCGGCTGTGAATCAGAGATGAGCACTGCCCCCTGGAGTTGGACACAACTGAAAGGGGAAACCTTTACCCTTTTACACAGTGGCAGCAGTCAAAACCAAGCAAGACAACCTGGGGCTTAGTGCAATATGTGTGAGTTTGGACATGATCTTTCCCTTTAATTGCTGTTTATATTGGTTTTACATTCTGTTATCTATTTTAAGAATCAGATTTCCTCTGGATAATGGAATAGAAATAATAAAATATTTCTGGCCTGTGGTGCAGCTTGGTTATATTGGCCTACTTGCTTGTTCTTACATAATTCTTCTAATCAAAATCCAAATTTCTTCAGTATTAACGCTGATGTCTGCAGCTTCATTTAGAGGTTACATAGCTGCAGATAAAGCTTTTTGATTGCTGTAGCCTGACAGTAGTAAAGCTGGTTTTCACTTACAACATTAGTACAGTACTTGCTTATATCCCTTAGTTCAGTTTGATACTGGATTGTTCTTTAAGAGGCTCTCTTCTGGTTTCTCCAGCTTCCCATTCACTGGAGGTTTGACTAACGGAAATGAGTAAAAGAGTACAAATGCTGGGCAGGAAATAAAGGGCAAAGAGTATCTTGTTTTTTTGATTATTGTATTATGGAGCATGGTTTTTCTTCCCAGAAATCAAAGGTGAGCAGAAGAATGTTGCTATTTATAAGAAGAGCCAGTTTGACCTAGTTATGGTAACGGACTAGCAAGCGGGAGATTGTAAACTCTAATCCCGCCTTAGCCATGAAAGCCAGCTTGGGTGACTTTGGACCAATCACTCTCTCTCAGCCCAACCCACCTCACAGGGTTGCTGTTGTGGAGAAAATAGGAGGATGAAAGTGTGTTAAATATGTTCAGTGTCTTGAGTTATTTATAAAAAAATAGTAAAGGTGGGATACAAATAAGAAAAGTAAAATGTTGGAGGGGGAATTGGATATTGTGATAGGCATTAAGAAAGGCATTCCACCCCAATTCTGTGTTTGATATAACACAAGACTATTGCTCTTTTAGTAAAAAAACAAGCTTTGACAACAAAGATAAGGCATGTATATTGATGTAATTAGATGGACAGGCAAGTTGATGTCTAGCTCAGGGGCAACATTTGCTTTAAATCCAATGACCATAACAAATGGGATTGAGAAACTGCTTTAATTTGATAGAAAAAAATTCTGCAGCTTTCACAGATTCCTGGGGATTCTACTAACTCATAGGAATCTTTCCACTGATTTTTTTTCTCTATTGCTATATCTTTTAGCATGCACCAGTTATCACCAGTAGCTGAATTAGTACTGAGTTATATGAGTTTATTCTGTTTCTGCCCAGGTGTACATTGGAGGCAGAGTTGGATATTCATGGTTGAGTTTTGAAATGAGAAACCTAATCGATGATGCTTTCAAATTATTTTGCTCAAATTTCTTTCCAAATGCCTCTGAAGCATTTCATGGAAATAAGAGTAGTTTGGTTTTGCAGCTACTAAATCTCATAGTTAAATGCATAAACCTATTATTCATGGTTGACAAACCACAATGACTGGATTCACACAACACCCTAAGCCAGAATCAAGCAAAATGCAATATAGTTTTATGTAAGAACTCAACAAAGTATTGCTTCTTCTAGCCCAACACTGTCTAGTTTTAATCTGTATTTATGTATTGTATGTGTGTGTGCCTTTCAGCTGAAGATATAAAAAGTTTATAAAAGATATGAAAGTTTTGCATAACATTTTTGATTTTGGAAATATAATCTACTGATGTACCCCTGATCCACCTGATCTTCCAGATTGGTTAGAGTAGAGGGACTTAGAAAGTATATCTTTTCTGTGGCAGCCCCTGCCCTTCATAATCTTCCCTTTGAGATCCAGAAGGTTTTAAACCTTCTGAAAAGCTATAAAGAGCCAAAGTCTAATTAATTAATTTCAGAGCTGATTGCTGACAAAGTCAGGTTTCCTAAGTAGACATCTTTCTTTGTTTTCAAATAAAATTTTGGAAATGAAATAAACATTGAAAAACTTCTACAACAATATGTATCAGGGACTTCTTTGGAAATATATTGTAGTCCAGTCTTTCCAATTTGATATTTTTCAGATGGTTTAGAACTATGATTCCCAGAACTTCTGGTCAGCACAACAGAAGAAGTTTTGTGATGCCAGAATGTCTGGCTAGGGATTCTATACCTTGGTTCACTTCTGAAATTCAGTCTATCTGAATATTCATCAATTCAAGATTGATGACTCCTGAAGAACCCTATGTATGGTGGGCTGATTACAGCTTACACACATAGATCATATTGTGCCAAGTTAAATTGTAGTTTAACTAAGTTCTGATTTTTGGTATCAATAACACAGTACCACAAGTCATGGTGACTGGGATTGCATGACAGATTCAGCCAAAACCAGACAAATCACATGGTGGCTTTGTGTGATACATGAACCAGCTTTAAAATCTGAAAATGGCCAGTCAAATGTTTTAGATGTTTGGTGTTCCTGATTTAATTATTTAATTTTCCTCCAGTAAAGACCTTTAAAACACTATTGATCGAGTTAGATCTATATTTTAATATTAGAGCTGTTGATCTAATGCTTAAAAGATAATATACCAGCTTCTTTATAGCAAATTTCCTAAATGTTCGGTGTCCCTAAAGAAGATTGTAGCTAAAGTCTATTCTAGTTTGGCTTTTCCATGAAAGTCTTTCATCCAGTTAAATAGGTTTCTTTTGTGTTAACTTTCCCAAGAGATACTCAGGGTTGTTTACCTTTCTCCTCTTTGTTGAAAAAACAAACAAGCCAATCACTTGCCAACACTCATAAAATAAGGTTTTCAAAGAAAGTAAATCTTCAGAAATACCCTTAAGTGACATGTTAACTAGCTAATCTGTGCAGGTTTGTTTTGAGATAGGAATCCCTGTGCAACAGTTAAATATTCATTTCAGTGATGTGGGCCAGAGGATTGGATTGGAAAATCCTCTATCCATCTCCAAAACAATAGGAGCAACTTAAGCTGATAAGTTCTGGCTTTGGGCTCTTATTTAAGCCTCTTTCTCCTCGTGTGCAAATACCGATTGAAAAAGGGCAGTGTTACTAGAAGATAGCAGAGTCAGACATTTAATAGATGTCGGCTGCTGAGTCATAAGCAGAGAAAAATGTGTTGCTTGTTGTAAAGATGAGAGAGAGGTGTTTCTGCAAAAGGAATATTATTCCTTGCAAGCTGGAAATAATTATTCCTGGCTTGAGGCTAGCGAATTCTACTTTGGTGGTGGGTGGATTCATTATAGCTATATGTGACTTTTTACAATTATTATTGCTTTTCTCTAAGTAGCACTTTCAGCCAATTTAGGAGTATTCAGTGATGTTCCCAAGCCTATGTTGTATTGGTTAAGCACAATATCAGAACAAGAAGTTAATGCCTAAGCATGCAGAACTTAACATTAAATACTTGTATCAAAGTCAACTTTTTAATCTCCATCTTTAGAGTAAGTGAATGAAAGGGTATCAGAGCAGTTATAGGACAGAAAGATGCAATGTTTGGAAGTATAGAATTTCGCAGATTGTGTTCGGCGGAGCTCTCAAAAATGTAAGTATAGAAAGGTGTATTTCCTTAATTAAGCAGTCCATATTTCTGAATGTTTATTTAGTACCCATGATTGCAGTAAGTTTGACAAACATTGACTCAAAGAGGCTCTAAGAACTAGCTACCCTATGGGATTTTGATGGAGGGTTTTTTTGTGTTCATTTTGAAACTTTCTATGGCTTTCAGTTTCCATAAACAAATACACAAACACACACTTGTAGCATTTTTCAGCAGTTGTTTCCAATGGAAGGTTGTTTGGCCTTGCATGGATCTCTCATTCTACGATCATTCTATCCTATCATTCTCCTGTGTAGTATTGTTTCTAAATAAAATTAAACAAATTAACCATATTGTTTTACATAGGTTGCTCTTTTCTCACTTGATTTTTTTTGTTTCTTCTTGGATTCCATGAATAATGTTCAGATCAGTCTTTCTCAACCTTGGCAAGTTTAAGATGTGTGGACTTCAGCTCCCAGAATTCCCAGATTTTAGACAGCCTTATCTAAAACTAAATCAACCTGCCCAAGCTACCATCTTGGATAAATGTAGCTGGTGGAGAAAACAGAAAACTTGGCTTTTCTGTGCTGGACAGAAGGGTTTTTTTAATGCATTTCTCCCTCTCTTGTGTGGAATTCCATGCACTGTGATAGTTGCGTTTGGCTCTTCGCCTATATTGAAAGCATCGCAGGGCTGGTTAAATATTGCAAAGTTTGCCTTATTTTCGGAATCTGCCAATGATTTGCAGTGGTTATAAACACTCCACATTTATACGCTGTATAACATTTTTCAGAGGCAGACCCAAGATAGCCATTTAAATGTAAATGTTTTGCTGACTTCCAAAAAAGAGACCCCACAGTCTATAAGTTTTCAGGCAACAGCTCTTAACTGCTAGTATCCATAGAGTTTGTGGCATAAAAACAAAGTTAAAAGGATTTTTTTAATTTAATCTATTAACAGCGCTGGTAGTTGGGCCTGAAATAATGGAAAACCTGTAAGTACTGGGAGTGAAAAAGATTCTTTAAATACAAATGAGAGCCAGCCTAAAAATCTGGGAGTTCTAGTTTTTGGGTGGATTAAGGCCAGTCACTATTTCCAAACCCAACCTATCTTACTGCGTTGTTGTAGGGGTGAAATTGGAAGTGGGAGTATTATTAAATAAGCCAGCTTTTTTCTAGCATAGGCTAGAAAAAAGGAGACGGCAAGTTCTAGTATTGTCTTAGGCATGAAAGTTAGCCAGATGATTTTGGGCCAATCACCAGGAGATGGTGAGTTCTAGTCGTGCCTTAGATATGAAAAACTGGCTGGGTGATTTTGGGCTAGTCAGTCAGTCTCTCATAGCCCAAGCCATCCTACAGGTTATTGTGGTAGGGAAATAGAAGGAGGAAGGAGTATTAGATTTATTCACCTTCAGTTATTTATAACAATAATAAAGGTTGGATAATATAAAATTATATATGCTGCCTGAAATTATACACAGATAAAGGAGGGGTATAAATGTAATACCTAAAATGAAAAGAGCTAACATCATAAGGCAAACTTGCAATAAGCAATACTGTTTTCCAGTTAAGACTTGATTTAAATCCAAAACACAAGGTGGGGTTGATATTTCTGCTTTGAAGGCTAAAAAGCTGACCAGATTGTTGATAGATCTCAGAGCCTGTGCATTTAACTAAGATTACAGCCTTTCATCCTGCAGTGTCTAGATTAGAGGATTCATGCTTCCCTGGGATGAGTTTTCACTTTCCCATGTCTCCCATTCCCCCTTCTATGCCAGAATGTGCTATTCTTGCTTGCTTTTCCCCACACTTCAGTAGGAGACATTGGGAGCCATGCTCTGTGTGCTGCTGTCAGAGTTGAGTGTTGCTATGGGAGCAAATAAGAGCCTTGGGCCAGCTAGCCCACACAAGGAGCTTGGAGGAGATGTGTGAGTTTAAGTAGCTGGCCATAAAATGGGAACAGGAACATGAGATTCTGCAAGCAAGTGCTACTTGCCATCTCCTTAACAGTCTGAGTAAAAACAATGGTTTAATGTGAGGGGGAAGAAACTGAATCTGGTTTATTCCCAATAATCCTACAGTTACATTACCCAATAAAACCAACAACTTGAGCTATAAGAATAAAATATACCTTGTTAATCTGATGATTCTGAATTATCTTGGCTTACAATTTCTTTTGTTTCCTAAAGTAGCAAATGTCCTTCTATGGGGGACGAAACTCTTCTATTGTGATTTTCATCCCTTTGAGAGCTTCTTTGGAAGTTGAGAATTGTTGCCCTTCACACTGTTTCCAATCTATCTCCAGCTTGCTTATCTTGGCTGTCAGAAAGTAACTAGTCTTTCAGAGCTGTCTAACAAGAATTCACAAGTGATGGGAACTCATAAAGTATGATAGCCTCTGCCTGGCTTCATTTGCCCAAAAGGCAATTTACTACCTGTTGGGAAGAGCTGAAGTTCTTGTGTGACCTTGGCATCCATATTCTCAGATATAGGAGGATGAAAATCCAAGATTCAAGAGGTCCTAGTTTTTGAATCCTTTTTGAGGAATCATAGAAATAATTTACATTTCTTGATACCATTAGTGTATTCAGCAGGGAATCATCTGTGGTGTCTTCCTTTCTTCTCATAGGAGATGAGGTCATTGACTTATTTTCATTGCTGCTCACACCTAGTAGTGTGGCACATCATTTGTGTTGCTGTTAGCTTTAACACACTATGAAACTTGGCTACCTTTTGCTATTTATTGGAAAGGAACTTGGCAATATGGAGTAATTCTTGACCTTGGTTGAACATCCCCTTTTTGTGACTGTAAATATAACTGTCATCCCAGAAGGAAACATGATTCTAATGAGATTAAGTCCAAATCACTGCTTAAACTGTTGAGGAACTTGGTCCCAACACTCTGTCTCAAACTCAGCTATCCCACTGGGTTGTTGTGATTTTAAATGCAGAGGAAGATGTATCAGGCTCCTTAGAGGAAGAGCATGATAAAATTCAATGAAAAATGTATAACTTCATTTGCACCTGATCACTTGAGAGGCTTTGCTGGGCTTTGGTGCCTCACAACCTTTATTTCTGATTCACTCAAGGTGAAATACTGGAACTTCTCTACATGCTCTGCTCATAGTATTTCAAGTTTATTTCTTTTTTTCTTTCACTTGAGGATGGAGTGAGAAATTAATCAGCACAGCAAATATACTATTTGTTTTCTGAGTTAGTGTCTTCTGGGAAAGGAAGAAATATGGGGAATGTCTCTTACTGCTCAACACAGTTTCTGTGCAGAGTTTGGTTTCTAATGAAAAAGTCACCTCTCAACCAGCTCTCTCAAAAATAGGACAGCAGGTAGGAAATTAGGACATACAGAATTATTTGAATTGGGAAATAAAATTGAAAAACTGGAACTAAAGCTTTCTTGGAATATTAAACATCTTTTTTATGTATTATAAAACCAGATTGTATGCAGAAGGACATCAAATGAAGATAAATGTAGCTAGGAAGTTGTCCAGTGAAGTATCTTGAAAGATCTGGATTCAGATCCTATCATGATCACGCTATATCCATTAAGGAGGGTCTTCACAGTCTATATTATAGGTGTAGTGAGATAAATTGCTTACGCCTTTATGAGTATAGAAATTATAATATTTATAGTGGACAGTATGACTTATATTGTTCTCAGCAGCCTCAAAACTTAACAAGCTGAGAAGATCTGCTATCCCTTTTATATATATGTAATTTTAACAAATATTACAATTTAATATTTAAATTATTTTGCACTAAAAATAGTGTAAAAATAGAAAAGAAAGAAAAAATAGTAAAAATATATAAAGAAATAACCTCTTCCTTCATCACAAATAGAAAATATTTATCTCTTTTTTCCTTATCTCTCATGTATAAACAAATCCTTAAAACCTCCTTGTTTGGTCCAAGTTAGCAAAAGTCCATTAACGGTTACCTATTTTAACACTGATCAAATGAACCAACTTTCTGTTCTTTCCTTTTACTTCTAACAATCTTGATCTTTAGTTCCTTCAAATAATGTCCAAGAACTTGATTTCTTTTAATTTTTTCTTTGTTGTTTTTCATAAAATTCTTCAAAACTTTAATGTGTCTCTTGTAAATCCAGTATATGAAAGTTATCCAGGTTGCTCTTTTGGTTTATTATTTGTATATCTCTTAATTATTAAAATAATCAGTTTTATTTGTATATTCAGTGTAATATCTTTTTCTATATTGTTCTTGTAGCTTGTCAGATTTAAATTTGCTTTCACATCAGTCTCAGGTTGTCTGGTGAAGCTTGTTCCTCTCCTATGACATCTTTTAAACACAGTTTGTCTATAATGGCAAACCCTCTTAAAATTGAGTCCATTGTTCACAAATATCCCTCAGTATGTCCAAATTAACGTATTTTGCTCTATTCAAACCTTCAAAGTCCCTATCATTTTTAAAGCATTCAAAACAACAGCATTTTCCCACAGAAAGTATTCTTATAATTAATCGACCATTTCTTCCCCGGAAGTCCTGCTACCTCTTTAATAGCCTTTGAATTTCCAGAGGTGTATTGATCTCAGATAATGGGAATAAATAGTGCCTACTTCATTACATTTGAATTGTGAATTACTAGCTACTGATGACTTAACAGTTAATTTGGCTACAGAAGATGGTTTAAAGATATATAAATAGTAAATGTTTACTTCTCTGCTCAGAGTTTAGAAAACTCTGTGGTTTCAGTGGAGGCACAGTGGTTCAGCTGTCTGTATCCCAGCAGTTTGAGCCCTAGCAGTGCATGACCAGGTGAGCACCCATTGTCTTTCTAGCTCCTGCCCACCTAGTAGTGTGTTGTTCAGTTGCGCAGTCGTGTCCGACTCTTCACGACCCCATGGACTGCATAACGCCAGGCCCCCCTGTCTTTTACTGCCTCCCGGAGTCACTCCCATCACACTGACTATGTTATCTATCCATATCATCCTCTGCCATCCCCTTCTCCTCTTCCCTTCAATCCTTCCCAGCATCACAGTCTTTTCTAATGAGTCCTCCCTG
>JANHZU010002231.1:121381-134869 GCA_032468055.1 Acrochordus granulatus | reverse complement strand
CCCCAGCTATTAGCTTTAGGAGATTTCATCATTCAGTTTTGTTATAGCCCTCTTAGTTTCATAACGGTGAATTGTATGATGAGCTCCAGTCTTTTAGTTCACACAGTAGATTTGTTATTGCCTGGAGTCTAGTGGTCTCTGGCTGGTTCAAAATAGTAGTTAATTTTTTGCCCTTTTAAATCTTTTAAGCCAAGAACAATCTGTTTCATTTGTTTAATTTGGTAGTGAAGCATTTTCTCGAGTTCCATCAGTCCAAATTCTTCCCAATGCTTTTCCAAATTAAGGGCCTTCTCTGCTTAGTTTTATATTCGCAACTTGTTTCATGTTGTAAGAAAGATATTTTTTGTTTGAAGTTTTTAACTAGTGTGTGATGTGAGATAAGCTTTTCATTGAATGTTGTGTAAAAAAAGGACCTGTTCTTTCTTGAACAAATCCCTTGGAAATCATTTGTAGTATTTAAATAATTGGAGATAGCGAGCAGGTGCTTTCAAAAATCTAGTTTGTAAATTCCAAGAAGAGCTTCTTAATTTGCCTGCATTGGACTTAAGAGTTTGATATTGTTATTTTAGTTCTTTTAGATAAAAACTGTTAACTGCCAGCTGACTTTGGTACTGATCATTTCATGAATACAAAATGCTACCTTTCTGCAATCCTTTTGGTGTCGAAAATGAATTCTACTCTGCCAAATGATTGTAAAGCCTGAGTATTAATGCAGATATTGCGATCTTAATGATCCTCCCCCATTTCTCCCTGTATTTGAGATTATAGTGTTCAGATCCCTAGAGAATCCTTAAACACTACTAGCAATTGACAGGGGAATTTCAATTTTTTTATGCTAAAGCACTCCAGATTATTCTAGAAAGGCTTTTTGTCAAGAAATGTTTACAGAAACAGTACTTGCTTTCTGTGGCTGTTAAAAAAATGCACATCCATAAAACTTGTTCTCCCTTTGGCTTACAATATAATTAAAACAGTATATTTAAAAAATAAAGCCATCCTCTGAAGTCAGTTGTATACATCAGCAAACTTTACAAAAAGAGCAGTGCAGCTTAAATGGTAAACAGTCAGAAGCTGTTGGATGCCTAGAAGGTAACTTTCGATAGCTAATAATCGAATATCCACTAATGTAAATGCTCACCTTGTCCTCAGAAAACCCCATTTCACTTTAGGTAATGGGGTCATTCTTGAGCAATATTTCAATTTGTATGGAATCAGTGGACTTTCCGATATCTTCCTTTCTGACTATGTTTCCAGCACTTTGACTTATACTTTGAACTTGAACATTCAACTGAGTATTTAGCACTTTGAACTGAATATCATTTCATTTTGGTTAAGTATAGCTGTCTTTGGGTACTGTCTCTCAAAACATACTCCAGCAGTCCAAGCATAGAATTAAGGTCAAGTGAGTTAGGGACTCTTCTGTGTAAACCAGAACTGGTCCCCTCCTCATTTTCATGCTTGACATCTTAAACCTTACATGAATGATGATCTCATCCAGTTGCTCCTCTGTCGTAGGGCCTGTCTTAGCATGTAAAAGTGTTGGTTGTTCAAATAAACCATTTATTTCTACCTTGAGATGGACGAGACCAGAATTTATTTATGTATTAAATTTATTTGCCATCCATCTTGCTACAAGTGACTCTGTGCTGCTTACAGTAAAAATAATAAAATATATACATCATACTCAATAAAAGTTAAAAGGGATTCACAGAATGGTGAGAGGCTAAAACAGAGGTGGGACTGTCAATCTAATAGCTGACAACTATTAACTATATTATTTAGTTTAGTCTAATAAATTCCTTGCATCTGGAATGAACCATCAAGTATCTATGGAAATATGTTCAAACCTTGCCTTCTGACAAGAGAGAATTGCCCAAGAGCCTGAAATTCTCATACACATATACACATTAGCACCCTCTGATGTGAAAAGCCACACAATGAAGCTCAGGATCTCTCTTCACAATTCCTTGGCTCAGATGGAGAATGTGACGTTGCAACAAGGAGATCAGTGGCAATTGTGAGTTCTTCTTTTTAGGATCAACCCCAATGCTATGATAAGTGATAGGTCAACTTTGGCCTTGAAATTACAAAGTATCAGCTCAAATAGTGGTGGTGGTATCTCTAAGCACCTCTTTCTTGTCTGATTACAATAAATGGGAAAAATTGCTTTCATCATCAACTCAGCTGTATTCTCTTGCCTCAATGAAAATACCATTAGAAATGATTGCTTGTCTGTTTCAATAAACAAACTTGTTTCCATCATACATTGAATGAGTTTAAGATATTAAACCCTTGAACCCAGCTACTCAGGATGTCACAGGAAGTATAGAACTGGAAATCTTCTCTTGAATAATAGTACCAGATAGATAATATGCTGTTTCTGGCTTTGAAGCCGCTACTGGGTTGTATTGAGTAACCATGTTTATAAGCTACTTTAAGAGGATCTTAAAGCTTGAAAGTAGGATAGAATATTTGCAAGGAAATAATCCATTGGCTCACCTTGGCTTGATTATCATGTTTCAGTGCAATATCCATATTGCTCATTCTGAATGGGTTGCGCTTGGATATTGCACTGAGACATGCAGCTAGTGTGTCATCAGTTGGCTATTTTGCTTATTGTGTTTAGGAGCTCAAATCCTTCTGGAAACCAAATGATCATCATCTTTAGGAGAGAATATCTAGAAGTGATTCTCAGAATTGAAGGCAAAAGGAGGTTTTCTCTATTATCTTCTGCCTGATATTGGAGAATTGAGATTTTGCATGAAAGCTCCAACTCTGGACATTTGCTAACATCCTGCCCTGGAAGGCAGGGCAAAGTTGGCTGATGGGTTGCCTCCAACCTGTGGAATGTTTTCCTCCCTCATCAGGGAATTGTGGAAAAATAATGCCTCTGTTTTCTTTTCCTATAAACTACAGACTTAAGTTGGCTCTAGGTGGTGAATCTGCCACAGGAGCTTTAAGTGTATGATAGAGAAGAGTTTCCTTATAGCTTCTACTGTATTAGCAGTCATTGTACCTGTGAGAGCAAACCAAAATCGTGGTTGCTGCTTAATCCAAAGAAATGTTCAGTGGGATGTGTGTTTCCATTGTGGATGCTTTCTGGAACCAGAAAGAGGCTTTTAAAAGTATAGGACTGGAAAATTTCTGTTTCCTTTCTTTGTAAGTGTTTTTGTGGGGGAGGGCAGGGTAATAGTTTAGAGAATAGGAAAGAGTAAATGGCTTCATAATAGATCAGCATATTTGCTTTCAAAAACGTTCTTGCAGGCGTAATTAACTGTAACATTTGAAATGTAGTAATTATGCATTAAAACCACAAAAGAAAGAAAAATAGGTACTTAACTATTTGTTTCTATTAGTTAAATCCCCCATTTGTCTTTTTCCATTGTTATTGCTACAGCATTGGGCCTCCCAAATTAGATTAACTCAAACAGTGATTTATTTCTTTATGTACAGGGAAAAGCTAATTCTCTCTCCCATGCACACCCTTCCTAATGCAGAATTTTTTAAAGTGAGTTTTCTGTAGTTCTCTTTACTGCTTGTTAAATTTTTAGCAAATGTCGTTTCATCAGTCTTTGTACGGCCCCCTCTCTATTCACCACATCTTTCACAAACCACTGAGTCCAAGACTTTGAATAATGCTGAACTCTGCCTTGGGTGTTTTCATACTTATAGCCCCATGCAAACAATAAATCAGGAAACAAACTGCAGTGTGACAGATGTATAATTGCACAGAGCTGATATTGTTTTACCTGTTTTTTATTTCAAGATGGATTTGCAGTTAAGACATCACAAGGATGAACATTAGTATACCACTCATTCTTTCAAAGTAGCCAGATATTATTTCCTGATACTAAAAAATATCATTACCATTCTTATTTATCTGTGGATGTCTTCTGCTCAGGAGATAACTGACATGTTCCTGTTTTATAAAGAGTAACCAAAGGAATGTGGATGTAACATATAATTATGGTTTATCATTAAATTAACTTCCACTTTCCTATCCCAGTTAAGTTAACCTTCATGCACATTTTAAAGGCAAGGGACTCAATGTAGTCTTCTACCCTGAAGATTCTAAGCATTATATGTTTATCTGGAGCAATGGATTTGGGCAGACACATGGCTTGGAAAGTAGCCTGATATTAGTGAACAGTATTTGAGGCTTCCAGCTTAGCTTGGGTTATCCTGGGTCTATTTATATATCCTCTCCTCTTGCATCCCAGCTCAGCAGAGCTTTTCTGAGCAGCATTAAAGCTGTTTTTTCCTCTTCTCTCTTTCACACCCTTGCAAACTCCAATATGTACGCTGGCTTCCTCATTGCAGGAGGAATCACTTCTCTGTGGGGCCTCTGGCACTAAGCTTGACTGAATTGGCCAAGCTACAAGATACCCAGTTCTTCTTTTCCTTTCATCAGACAGAGTGGCTTGCTTTGCCAAAGAAATTGTAAAAGTTTCTCTGAATCATTTTTGGAGCAGTCTTCGTAGGGCAATACAACACAATGCCAAAGGAGGTTTTTCAGATATTTTTCTTTCTTACCCACTGAGAAGATTTGTGGTTTTCATTTTTATATTTTTTGCCATAGAGTCAAATTCAGTGGTTGACTAAGGCCATCCTTGTCACACACTAAGCAGTCCTTGGATGCAGTGGAATAGTAGAAAGCAGAATGGCATAGCAAAACTTTTGGCAAGGCTGGTCCTTGGAGAAGAGGATGCTCATTGTGTTCCATATCAAGAAGCAAAATGCTGTGGGCTGGCAATATGTTAAATTAATGGATCTTCAGAGTTTCTTCTGCAGATCAATTTACATGACAGAGAGGGAAGAGGCAGTTTTGCTAAAGTAAAAAATTCAAAATAATTTTGGATTTTAAGAGTCAGTTTTTAATAATGCTACCACTGACATCAATAAATATGTCCCTTTTTAAAAGTTTTGTGCCTTTGGTACACATTAGCTTTTCTAATGGTTTGAACCATCACAGCACAATTCTGAGAAGATCTGCTAATTTCTATGTCTCTGTGCTTGATTTGCACTAACATACTACTTTTGATTAAAATGAAATTGGGATATTTGTATTTTAGTATGTTATTGGAAACCCAAAGATTGTTGTAATGTGTTGGGCAAAGTAGGCTATGATGTTATGCTGTAATCTGCTATATTTGGTGATCAAAGAATTTTATGTGATCTCAGCAGTTGCATTAAACCAGATTCAAGGTATTGTGTGAACCCATCCTTTGAACTGAAAGGGTATGATTCTTAAATATTTGTGTGTCACAACTTTCTGTAAATGAAGCTTCATGATATAGTGGACTATAGCTGCTACAATTCCCAAACAGTCATGGCTTGGAGAATACAAGTTTGGGGAAAGTTGGAATATGGGTTTGGAGTCCTAATTACTTCATAAGAAGTTCACACATTGAACTAAAGTGTGGTTTGTTGAATAAACTATAATTGGCTGGGTTTGCACACTACCCTAAGCCATAAACTAAGCCAAAACATGCTATACATATGCTGGCTTAATGCAATATATGAATCCAAATCTCAGTTACTAAGATTGAATTTAATAGAAGTAGTTGACCTTGGACAGTAAGGAGATCAAACCAGTCAATCCTGAAGGAAATCAACTCCAATTGCTCATTGGAAAGAGATACTGAAGCTGAAGCTCAAATACTTTGGTCACCTAATGCTAAGGGAGGACTCACTGGAAAAGACTGTGATGCTGGGAAAGATTGAAGGCAAAAGAAGAAGGGGACAGCAGAGAAGGAGACGGATGGATAGCATCATCAGCACGGTGGGCATGGATTTGAGCAGATTCCAGGAGGCAGTGGAAGGCAGGGAGGACTGGCATGCTGTGGTCCAATGGGTTGCAAAGAGTCGGACATGACTTAGCAACAACAACAACAACAAAGTTGACGGTCATAGCGATCATCTTCTGATTGGATCAGACCTGTGGAAAACTCTTAAAGAGGCACAGTTAAATGAATTGCAATCCCTCAGTTGTGTTATTTAATTGATGAAAAATACCTCTACCTTGCTAAACTAGGATTCTGTTGGTATAATCAGAATCAAAAGTTATACTAGAGGCAGATAGCTCCCATCTGTATAGATAAGGAATTCTAAGCTCCATCTGTTTGCTTAACTCTCTTATCCACTCCCAGGTTGGAGTTTCTGAGAAAATTCTTCAAGTTAATTTGAATGTTGCTTTTTTGCGAGTTTAATTCAACTTCGACATTACTTCTTCAGGGTTCTCAAAGTGGATCCAGAATATTCACTTTGAAACTTGTCTTTAGAGCTCTTGTGAAGACAAGGATGCAATGCATGTAAATGCACTCTCTGTCTGAGGCAGCAGAGGGTTCCTTGCTTCCAACCTTGTAAATGGCCCAGGTTTCTCTTCCACTTGGATCACCCCTGAGGAATGTGCTTGGTTTGCAGTGATGAGAGGTAGATTCAGGAGAGACTTCTTGAATATGCAGTGTAATACTAGAGGTAAACAAATAAGATTTAGTCTGCTATACATGCAGGTATATGAGAGAGGAGGGGAAACATTTGAAGCATTTTGTGACTGACTGATACAAACAAGCCCTTTATTGGACTTAAGTTTTATGAAAATACTATAGAAATAATAACATGTGTTTCCTACATTAATTACTGCTACAACATTTACTCCCTTCTCTGGGACCCCAGAGTTTCCCAAACTTCAGGTAACTCACTCCCTGTTGTTTCAGCTGCTGATAGACTATGATATGTCTACTATAGAAAATACAGAGTCACAAAGGATTCTGAAGGGTGTTTCAGCAAGCCTTTTCCAGTCAAGTGTTGCTCTAATCAAGTGCATTTTACTTAACTAGTTCTTCCCAATAATATTAAATTTAAGGGAGCCATCATTCACTATTTGCCAGGACCCATCTTCTGACTAAGCTCCCTTTCACAGGGCTCCCAATGAGCCCCCTTCTTCTCACATGCTGACTTCCATGGCAAGATTGTTTCCATTTCCCCCAGTTCTCACATCTGAGTCTGAATTGCTCTGTATGAAGTCTATCTTGGTATTGATTATCATGGTTGCCATCTCTAGTTTGCTTTCTTTGTTTTGACAAACTCTTAGAAATGTCATTTCATTGGTTTGAAAGAAAATTCTTTCTTTCTCTGTTTCTCTTCTCTCCCTTTCCTCTTGTGTGTTGTCTTTCTCTTTCTGTTTTTCCATCAGCACCAGCCTCTCTCTCTCCAGTTGTTGGAACTTTTGCTCCACTCCATGCTGCAAGTCTTCATCCTTTCAGGCTGACAGCTCATGCCACTAGCTTGGACCTAACCTAGAGTAAATCTTGGCCCAGCCAGGGTTGGGGGGAGCCATGGGCAGCTCAGCCTCTTCACTGGCCACTGAGACGGAATCGGACCATGGCTTTACTGGCCCAACCTACCCTGGGCATCTGGCAGCAAGCTGGTATAGGAGTAACCACAGTGGCCCTGTTTGGGAAAGTGCCCTTATAACACAGCAACATCTGCACGTGAATCACCGGGCACAAAGGTAAGAAAGCTGGCAAAGGAGCTTGGTCTCATATCAGCTCTGTTTAAAATCCAGGGTTGGTGGGTTCTAATTGCAGCCTTATTAAAAACCATGGAAAAACTTCCAACCCAGCCACACAACTCAGGTGGATACAACTAAAATGTGTTTTGTGTTAATGTGCATGATAATTATACTGGCTCCTTATGGCATGAGACGTTGGGTCGGAGCAACATTTTAAGATGGAACTGCTGGTGTTATAGAAATCAACATCCCATTTTCAGGTACTTCCCCTGGATGGACTCAGAGACATATTTCTAGGAAAGCCTGAACACATAATGTGTGTGAATTTGGCTCCTGCTCATTTCACCCTCTGCTTGCTTCCTATTTAGAACAGGCCAGCCGCTTTCTGTAAAAGCAGTTACAATATCACCAGGGAAGGAATTCTTAGGACCTCCTAGAAGTTGTGAAGGTGAGATTTTCTTGATCAAAGTCATGTGTTTCAGATCCTAGAGCCCTTTACCAAGTCCAGAAGCAGTAACTCAGTGACCAGCAAGTCACAAACTTTGGATTGGACCAGCCGAGTATAAACGCTGCTTTTC
Organism: Acrochordus granulatus; assembly: GCA_032468055.1. Lineage (NCBI taxonomy): Eukaryota > Metazoa > Chordata > Lepidosauria > Squamata > Acrochordidae > Acrochordus > Acrochordus granulatus. The sequence goes on along the minus strand of JANHZU010002231.1, from coordinate 126,778 downwards.
TTTGGTTCAAGTCTGTGTATTTCACCTATTACTCAAATTAAGTTTATACTGTAGAGCTCATTCAGATAACAAGATAAACATAGCTTATGATTTAGCTGCCAGCAGGCCCAGGGTTACTTCTCCCAGAGAAACTAATGCAAACGAGTTACAGATGGGTGATTCCGAGGACATCCTCTTTATCTGCAGATGGCATCTGGTTTCTTCCAGCTAAAATAAGCAAAATAGGGGATCATGGCTATTTTAACCTTCTCTTTGACTTATTTCAAATAGAAGAATCATGGTGTTACTGTCCAATAAAGCCAACTCAAAACAAACCATGGATGGGTAATTTGTAGCTACATTTTTTTGTCAGGAGAAGACCCTTCCCTTTGTGTCTTTACCAGTAAACTATAAGGCAAACTTACTGGGAGCTGCAATGTTTCTTTGTGATGCCTGTACTAATTGAAGCAAATTAACCAAATGCATTGATTTGGTGAAAAATCTTGAGTAGAAAAGGTTGCATTAGATTTAACTAGAAACTGAATAATTTTTGTGTTTATGTTAAATTAATTGGCCAGAACATGCCTTTTTTTCCAACCAAGCTGCCTGTATCTATCATCTGAAGATTAAATATTGAGACAGAGGGAAATTAAATTACTAAGATGTCATCCTCAGCTCTGCTGATTCTGTAGATGCAGACATGTCCCACACAGTTTGAGGTTATGTTTCTAAAATCCAGTGTTAAAACAATGAGAGACTTTAGTTTAGTTAAAGTCCTCCTTCAGGAAAAGTTATCAACTTTGGTCACTGTAAATCTTATAGTTCATGGCCATTTGCCCTTGCATAATCAGCAGGACAGTGGGACACAGTGGCCAAGTAGTTAAGATACTCGGCTTGTTGGCCGGAAGGTAGGCAGCTCAAGTTCGAGACCCAAGCATTGCCGTGTAACAGTGTGAGCTCCCGTTGTCTGCCTAGTTCCTGCCAACCTAGCAGTTTGAAAGCATGTAAAAATGCAAGTAGAGAAATAGGTACCACCTAACTGGTGGGAAGGTAACAGCATCCATGCACCTCAGCATATAATCATGCTGGCCACATGACCACAGAAGCATCTTTGGACAACGCTGGCTCTTTGGCTATGAAACGGATATGAGCACCGCCCCCTAGAGTTGGACATGACTGAAAGGGGAACCCTTTATCTTTTTTTTTAATCAGCAGGACATTGTTTCTCACCTGTAATCTTTTAGATTCTGATTCTCTCCAGATTAGTTGGCCTAAACTTTTATCCCTGAGCTGAAGAATGCACCTCCCAAGTCCAGATTTACCCATTGGGAGGCATAGAAGGTATCCACTGAGTCCTAACATCTAGAGGGACTGATTTCACAGTCAGTTCAGCCATTGAGACTGATTCATGGAGAACATAGCACCAAAAATAGTTCACAAAACTGATTTCTTGTTTATTTCCTGATTTTGTTCCTCAGCCATGAAGTTTACTGGTGGGAACAGCTGGCTATAAAATGTATGCCCCCTACTTCTCCCAGCAGCAATTTAAATTTGTTTTTATCTGGAAAGGGTTAAGAGGGATGAGAGTCTTTGTGTAATCTTTTTGAGGGTTGAGAATTAGATTGAGTTAATCTAGCAATGTTTTAGCCAAAAAAAAAAAGGGTGGGAGAGGAGGAGTATTGAAATCTGCCATGTTGCATGCTAAGAATATTGGAGCTTCTGATTAATTCTGGCTTTTTATAGCTGTCCTACTTGTTGAAGCACCATGTGCCTTTCTTAGCTTTCATGGAGACTGCTGCCTGTTTCAAAACAGCAAGTTCCTCCTTTCTCCAAGCTGCCATGTCTTGAAAAACATTTGCTGTGAGAGGTGTGTGTGTTTCTTTTGCTTGTTGCTATGATCCTTGAAGAATTTGTGTACATCTTCTATAACATGCAGACTTGGGAGAATCTTTCTGGCAAAATGTCCTATATTGTTGTTTTTTTAATATTTCCAAGCTTGACCTTGAATTTTTTTCAGAGTTTCAAAACAGCACTTTTTTAAAAATCAAGTGATCAGGAAGTTAATAATACTAAAAGCAAACTCTATTGTAACCTCTGCTACTTTTCTATTATGTGACTTTCTGTATTGCTTTCTACTACACATTTTCTTCGACAATTTTTTCTCTTGTCTGAGTTGTGAATACTTCATGTGAGAAAAGAGTAACAAATGTAACCTCGGTGAGGAGGCAAGATAAACTTTTGAATAGTGCCCTTTCAGATGGAGAAAAAATTGGCGTATAAGCCAGATCCCCCAAACTGTAAATGGAAAAATGTGTGCAGGAAGATTAGTTCTCTATGCACACAGTGGTTTTACTTTCATCTAGCAATTTCCCATATCTAGTTTTTGTGCTTTAAAGCCTAGACTATTGTATTATATGATGCCCTAGTGCAGGCTTCTACCTGATTGGCTTTGTGAATAGTAACAGCATAGCAGTGGGTGCATATTGATGCAGTTAATATACTTTTTCTCGTGCTGAAGTTTTTTTGGATATACTGGACAGCAGAAAGAAAGAGTATTTGCTCATATTGCTAATGCTGGCCAGACATTACCATTGATGGTAACATGCATTTTACACAGATCTCATCTACTCAAGGTGGCATTGATTATCACAGGGAAATTGAGTTGATTCTAAGTTAGAATCTTCCTGGTCTTGCAGTTTGCACATTTATCTGTTTGATAATTGCTGTTTCTTGGACAAGTGGAAATAACCTATATGGTAATATGACTAAAGTGTTGAGCAATGAACATGGAAATTCAAGACTTAAATACTCAAAGCCATGAAGTTCTCTTGGGTGATCTTGGACCAGTCATGTTCATTCATTCATTCTGTATCTTCCTCTTTCAGATAACTTGACAAAATTAGCATTTTGTGAGAATCTTGCTGTACGATTTTCGAATAAATAATTTCCAATTATTAGACTGAATAGAGACTAATATGCCCCAATGGGCAAAGATTTGAACTGATCTCCCCTCTTGGTGTTAATATAACACTTTCTTTTGTGTTACTTTGACTAAGAGTAAAGCTAATTGAGACTTTATAAAGTCATTTTCTTGTCCTGCTTTGAATATAGCCATTTTTCACTGTTTGTTGCTGTCAATTGCTTTGCTTTTCCCTTCATTTTTATTCTGTTACATAAAAGCATGCTTCTGTAGATTGGTACATTACTAATGGAATTATTCAAGGTCTGCTGTGCTTGCACAGTTGAGCCTCCTCACAAGAGAATTCTTCTGAAACATAAGTCTTTGTAACCCATATTTTATTAGAAAGCTAGATTAGAAAAAAATAGAAAAAATATGCCAGGAACACTGGGAAAATATAATCCATATATATAGTTCAGTAATTTTCAGGATAATGCAAGCCAAGAACAGTTTTTATTAAAAAGTGTGAAGAAACCAAAGAATAGACAATTAAGGATACAAGAGAAAGAACAGGGAGAAAATGCTTCCTTTTAAGGTAGGCTTGGAAGGATTAAAAAATTAGTTGAACTGTGGTGTCTGTTCTATTCACTGTTTTGTTTTTTCAAAGTAGAAATAAGTTAGAACTGACAACTTAAAAACACTCCCATTAGGACCAACCAAAAAATCATAATCCTCTTTTTAGGATTAGCTGTGGGGAAAACTCAGAAGAGATGGGATTGAAAAAGGTGGGCAAGATGTATTTTTCCTAAAATCTGCAGTTACTACTCAGCATCTTATGAATGAATTGAAGTTACTGAGATAAAATTAGGTTCCTCTTGTTGAGTGTCAAACAGATTCCAAGATGCACCAAGGGTGACTGGGGACAAAGAAGCAACATTTGTTGTTTCCTCCATGTTTACAAAATATATCCTGTAGCACATTCTTCTGTCTTCACCCATAATCAGATCACATCAGTTCCTTACAAAGTTAGAACAAAGAGGTTTATGGTCTTTATATATATAACAGAATTAGAGCTTTACTTGAGGTAGCTTATTAGATACAGAGACATTAGAAGCTACTTTAGATAGTATTACTTAATGTGTGGGAGGCATGCACTTTCTGAATTTAATTCCCTGGTTGCACAGTAGCTAATTTTCTAATCTGTAGTGTATCTGAGTGAGGACATTTTTCTTTCAGTGCTGCTGTGGTGGTTTATCTGATGTTCAGTTAGATCTATACTCTGAATCAAGTCTATCAACCTTTTAATTTTAACGAATAAAACAAGTCAGCTTAGCAGAAGGTGTTCTGCCCTCTTTGTTGAGCTGGCTTTTCAGTTGCATTGTCAAAATAGCCTTTCCCAGCAGGCATATTTTACAGCTGTGCTATTTGTCTGAACCTAGAGAGGGCTTGGCTTTTCCTATCAATCTCTTATCATTCAAACCAGGCTACAACTTTAAGGGAAAAGAGACTTCTATTCGTTGTTTTTCTGAGTATTAATTAAACCTGTGTTGTGCTGAGATTTCCAGGCAGAGCATGATAAGGGCAAAAATTGTCTTCCAGTTTCTGTCTGACTGGGATAACACAGGTACAGCTTGACTGCAGTGAAGGCGTCCTGTTTTAGTGCAGAAAACTGATCACAAGGCATTTGCATGCTTATTGCTGCATTCTGTGTGTCGCTGTGATATGACCTTAGGCCCCTGCTGTTTATGCATTGCATTGCTCACCCCAAATATGCCCTACATCTACAAGCCCATGCGTGAAGGAATAGTTTTGCTGTTTAAATTGCTGTTTAAGTTAGTCTACCATAGAAAATTCTAATTGTTCAACTTTATTGTAAGCTTCAGTCCAAGGACTCTCTTTACTGCAGGATATCAAACCTGGTGTGTTATCTCTGCTCTCCAACTCTATATTGAGATTACTCTGTTTGACGGTGCAAACAGTGAAAAGGCAATTTTTAAGGGAAAAAAGATGTTCAAACATAGTAATGTGTTCACTCACCATGTTCATTTCCCTGACACCTAGAGCTCTTTGCAGATGCCATGTTATTTTTGTCTCTTTCTCATGAAAGGCTTAGGGGCAAGGAAGGAAGATGAAATTCTACAAACTCTACATATTTTTGGGGTGCTATCAATGATTGCTTGATGTCAGTATTGGAAAAATAGTCTCAGTAACACTCTGCTATCTGCCAGAGCACGTTTTTCCCAGTATAATTAATATAAGATGCACTCTGAATTCTAATGCTTCCCAGAGGGAATAGGAGAAGCAAGCTGAAAACTGAGGCAGGTGGTACAAAGCCCCATAACATAATTTCTTTCCAGCTTGGTATTCAGTTTGCCTTGGTTTCTCCAAGGCAAATTGGAAAAAGCCAATCAAATGTATTTTACCTTCTCAGGTCCTTCCTTACTTCCTTTCTTCCTTCCTTCCTTCCTTCCTTCCTTCCTTCCTTCCTTCCTTCCTTCCTTCCTTCCTTCCTTCCTTCC
>JANHZU010002231.1:66812-77825 GCA_032468055.1 Acrochordus granulatus | reverse complement strand
CCTGGGGCCGCTTCTCTTGGAATGGTAACTGGTCTGATGAATGGTCCCACTGGCCGTCCCATTTACGTCACGAGCTGATGCCCCATGGGAGCAGTGACGGGGTCTTCTGGATGGAATATAGTGACTTCATCAGGTATTTTCAAATTGGAGCCAGCTGCATCCAGAGCTCTTGAGTTCCCTGGATTTTCCTTTGGAATTTTCAGGCTGGGAATCTCAAGATCAAAAAGTAGAGATGCAGCTATCCAAGAGCCTAGGAAGGTTATACTTTCTTGCTCAGTGCCCATTTTAATATTTATTGAACCCAAACTAATCCTGTCTTTTTAAAGTGTTGTCCTTTTTTAAATTTGATTAACATAATTTGGGGATGTTAAAGATAAATCTTTAAGAAGACCACAGTATCTTACAGGTTTGGTTAGATTAAGCCACTCATTTTCATAAGTGCCAAAAGGTTATGTTAGAGAGATTGTCTCAAGCGCTCCATTTCTTTTAGATGAAATAATGTGATAAAATCACTCAATTTAGGTGGTGAGATGAGTGGTATATAAATTTGATAAATGAAATAAAATAAATGAAGTAGCAACACTCCGTCCTTCTGAGCCCTGATCCTCTCATTGGTTAGTTTAAGATTATTTCTAATTGTTTGGAATAGGAAAATAAGTTTTGTGGTTAAAAGAATTTGTACTAATAGCTCCTGTACAGGAAATAACCTGAATTACTGTCTTATGGGACTTAGGTTGTTGATGAGAGGGAAAGAGCTATTGTAGAGCTGAATAACCTTTTGATAGCAACACACGACAGTGAATCTCTCTTAAAGGCCAAAGGCTGCAGCGTAGAGCAGTGTTTGTCAGCCTTGGCAATTTTAAGACATGGGGTCTTCAGCTCCCAGAATTCCCCAGCCAGCTTTGCTCAAAGGTCCATGATTGAGCAACACTGGTGTAGAGCTTGTGGCTGGAATCAGGTTTTCCACCTAAATATTTATAGGAGATATAAAAGAATTCTGTGGCTTTTTAAAAAAAGAGATTGAGCCTTTTGTAGGACATAATCTGCAGTTTGTAGGTGGTTCCTAACACAATATTTTTAGCAATTATGTTTTTGAGCAGGCTCTGGTGGAGGGCAGCAAAAAAAAAGAGCAACCACATACAAGTCACTAAAAGATGTTGGTTTCTCTTCCTAGGTATTTTGATTCTGTGGACATCTGCAAGCTTCATTCAGATTGGCACGAAGTGCGTGTGCAAGCTCTTTTTCCCAACAAGGCCAGCGGGCCCATAACGGTCACCTCACTGACAGTGCTGGAGCGAGCAACTTTGGAGTTTGCCCTTTTCCAGGAAGGCAGCAGGTGAGGCTGCAAATTGGGTGAAGAATCAAGTCTCTAGCATGTCCAGCTAATTAAAATGCACTTCCTGTTGGCACCACATTCTGCCATGGTGGTTTGTAGAACTTAGCTTTGGTTCGTTTCATCCCATGAGGAGACTGCCTATCTTGTTCATCTTCCGTGGAGCAGGGCTTCTGCTCTTAATCCCATTACCCTAAATATAGTTCCCTGCACTCCAGTTTGCTCTACTCTGATAATGAGCAGAATCTAGGATGCATCGAGAGACATAATAGACGGAGGGTGTAATAAACACATGGTTTGTTCTCTCTTCTAGCCTATCTAAAGGTACTTCCTCAAGATAGTGATCTTGAGATCTGTTGAACTTCAGCTTCCTCAAAGCCCCAGTCAGTGTGGGAATTACAATCTAGCGCAGGGAAATGTGGTCTATGATATCAGTCCTCTTTGCCTGGTGAACTCCAATTTCTCTTTTCCTACTCCATCCCAATCCTTCAGATCACCATTGCAGGTGAATTTGATAGTAGCTTTGGATTCTTCTTCATAAACATGTAGAAAGTTGCCTTGAATTCAAGGTCAAGCACACATCTCACATGGTCATCTGCATCCGTCCAGGGTTTCTGGCTGGATGGTTGCCAGCTCTACCTGCACAACCCTCTAAATCTAGGTTTCCCAACCATGACAATTTCAAGCATGGCTGACTGGGGAATTCTGGGAATTGAAGCCCACGTATCTTGAAGCTGCCAAGGTTGGGAAATCCTGGTATAGATGCCAAAGAATTATCCTGCCACTGAGCTGTACTCCCTTCCCTCTTGTCCTTTCTCAGACGCTCAGACACTGTGGATAGCCACCTCCTCGACCTCTGCATCATGGTCTTCCGAGCTACCTTCATCAATGGCAGCAAACTAAGCCTGGGGCGCCTGATGGCCCACAGCAAGCGAGCAGTGAAGAAGTTTGTCAACTGTGACATCATGCTGGAGCCAGGAGAGTATGCTGTAGTGTGCTGTGCCTTCAATCACTGGACTTCCCCAGTGTCAGGCGCCTCAGGCCCAGGTAACAGTAGTGTGCTCAGCAGTGGGTTGCTTGCTTGTAGGATGGGACAGAGAGGGAATAAAAGATTCCAGAGTTTGAAGAAAGGCCCTCTTTAATCTTTTCAAGAACTCTATCCTGAAGTCAGCGTGAAGTGTTGATTGTTGAACTTCAACCAGCAAGTCCAAAGTTCCGTTATTCAGTCAACCAGAAACACTCAAGGGGTCTCCCTTCAATGAGATTTCTCTTTGGGATTTTTCATTGGCGTAAGAAGCCTCCAACAAGAACCTGGAGACAAAGCAGGACAGAAATCTTACAAATATGTGTTAGTTAATTATTTCCTTAACTCCTTAATTCCCTGTTGTAATTACCTGTAGTAATTACCTGGGATCTGTGCTCCTACCTTTGAGCATCAGACGATTTATTAATCATGAAAGCTATTGTACAAGCAGAGAAATGAAACACAGAAACAGTCCAGCTGCCTTTGTTGTTTTCAGGAAAGCATGCGAGCGAGAGAGCAAAAAGCCTAGCAGAAAACTTTAGTGCTAGCAAAAGGCTTAGCAAAAGCTCTCCCCCTGAATTCCTTCACACTTTTAACAGTTAGCCAAAGGTTACAAGATTACATCATTAAGAACGTTTGCGTATGTGTCCCCCTCCGGCCCATCTCTTCTCCCCTCTCATGGCACGGGGACAGGTTATGATAAAAAACATTTACAAATCACCCAGGAAAGACCCCAGAAAGGCATTGCCAAGGGAAAAGGAAAAGGCCATTTTGCCCTCGAGCAGCAGTAGCGGTGGATCCTCCCGATCCAAGAGGGCTGCCCAGACAGCAGCGGCTGAGCAGCAGCCAGTGGCCAGAATCTGCCTTGGAGCGGATCCATAAGTGCTTGTTCATTTGTTCTATTTCTACTTTATATTGTTACTTGTTTCAGATATTAGGGACAATAATTTCTACATAAAATTCCATTAAAAATGATTTTTTATGAATATTTGGGGGGGTGTTGAACGGATCATCTGACTTTACATTGCTTCCTATGGGAAACCTTGCTTTGGTTTAAGAGCGATTTGGATTAAGGAACAAATTATGCTCGCAATCTGAGGTTCCACTGTACTCAAATTATTCAGTAGTTTACCTTTTCCTGGGGAAAAACACTCTGAAGTTCCTAATTGCTGAGGAGAGCACTTGATTTGGGAAAGACAGATAGGAACTTTGGATCCTTTTCCCTTCCATGAAGGTTTGGCTCTCAGTAGACACTGGAGAGGAGGTCTCACCCTGGAGAGTTAGCTCTCATTCTTAAGCTAACTGCAGGGATGCCATGCCACATGAGATGGCAGGAGGGTGTAAAACTTGGGAGGTGTCTCCTGCAGTTGAATTCAGCTATATCTCTGAATATTTTCCTCTTTCTCAGGATCCAGCCCTACTTCTGGCAGTGAAAGCCCAGCCACAGAGGTCTCCAGCTACATCTTGGCCATCTACAGTTCCCGCCTCGTAATGGTAGAACAGATTGAGGCCCAGTCCACCACGCTGGCCGATGCCATCATCCTCCTCACAGAGAACAAGGGCGAACGGCATGAGGTTGGTGTTGGTAGCCATTATCCTGTTGGAACAATCAAATTTTGGGGTATTGGTTTGACGATTCTTATTATGGTCCTTAAAAAAATAGAAAGGGAGACAAGAAATTAAAAAGGCTTCTAATTCTCAGTTCTCTGAGTTTTGGATCATTGAATATTCTGCTAACCAATCCACCCATTAAACCATAACTTATTGCAATGGGTGAACCTTGTCCCAAACATCAGTCTATTGATATATGACTCATTAAGAGAAGCAGGCAGGCTGATTATTTTTCTTTCTGAGATAGGGGCGAGAAGGGATGACCTGTTACTACCTGACGCACGGCTGGGCTGGTCTCATTGTCGTGGTGGAGAATCGACACCCCAAGTCCTATCTCCATGTTCAGTGTGATTGCACAGACAGCTTCAATGTTGTGTCAACCCGGGGCAGCTTGAAAACGCAGGACAGTGTGCCCCCGTTGCACAGGTAAGAGCCCTGAAATGCCAAATAATAGTGCAGCAAGATGGCTGATTGGATGTGCTGTCAAATGCTGAAGCAGTGGGACTTGGCAGAACCTTTTCAGCCTTTGATTTTTTTCCCCTTTGTATGTGTATATAACTTCAAGTTGGTTTAGGCGACTGGACTAGTTCCTGCAGTGTTCTTGGCAAGGTTTTTCAGAAGGGGTTTGCCCTTGCCTCCTACAGAGGGACTGGCCCAAGGTCAGCCAGCTGGCTTTATGCATAAAGCAGGACCAGAACTCATGGTCTCCTAGTTTCTACTGCTGTCTCAACCACAGCACCAAACTGGCTTCTGAAATTGCAGGTGAATCCCTGCCCTATTGGCAAGTGCTAATGCTCCTCTCCCATAATAAGAGAGTGAAGGAGAAAGGCAGACCTGCCCAAGAAAGAGCACAGCAGATGCTTGGCTTCACAAGTTTTTGATCCTGGGTTTCTGAGCACCTGTAATTTATTGCCAGAAATACTAAGATCACCCAGCTGGCATAATGCCTAAAGCAGGACTAGAACTCACAGTTTCCAGCCTAATGCCTTAACCATTACACCAAACTGGCTCTCTTTAGTGGTTTACAGTGAGCTTAATCCTTGCATATGCCAAAAATCTCATCTCTTTTTCAGTGTTTGGCAATCCTGCAAGATATTGTCTGAATCTTTTTTTTGCAAGGATTTTAGTGATTGTAGGGACTGGATTACTAACTTCTAAAGATCTCTCCTCCCTGTCTCATCCACCCCCCTCCCCTGTTTTGTTCTCCTCCTTCAGGCAGGTCCTGGTGATTTTGTCCCAGCTGGAAGGCAATGCCGGATTCTCCATCACGCATCGCTTAGCCCACCGCAAAGCCACCCAGGCATTCCTGAATGACTGGATGTCAACAAAGGGGACACACAACCCCCTGCTTACCCCTGAGGTAGCAGGACTTCATGGGCCCCGGCCACTATGACAAATGGCCCCACCCGCCCCATCCTTCCTCTTCTGCTTTTGCCTTGTTTCTGGCTCCACCTGTCTCGTGCATTGCCCCAGCTATCCATACAGAGCCCGTCAGGATTGAGGAGAACTGACAAACTGCGTGTTTGAACCCAGCACCTCTTCTCCTGTTCTCTGGGGTTAGGCCGGGAGCTGCTCAGGTTCCCCCCTCCCCCTCTTGAAAGTCCATTTCCCCTCTCCCCCTTCCCCACAGATGATGCACTTTATCCAAAGCTGTTGTCAGGATAGGAGAGCAGGAAATTTTAAAGCCTGGGGAAGGATGCATATTAATATTAATGGCTTGAGCGCTGCTAGCTGCTTAGCCCAGGGACATGGCCCTTCCCACAGCCACCTGAAATCCTACGGCTGCAACAATATACCTCTGGCAAATGTGTCTGTCTGTGTGTCTGCCTTCTCTTGCGGTTAATAGTATCAGCAGCTACGGCAGTGGGTTGACAATGGGGGTTAGAGAGGATTTCCTGCTCCATTGATGGTGAAGGACTGTGTTGCAATGTGGATTTCTTCTTCCTTCTAGCACTGGTTGTTGAGGCATTGAAGATTTACAGAGATGGAATAGGCAAATCCATGTGGATATAGAACTGGCCTGCAGTTAGTGAGTCACTTAGGGTGAACAGCATTTCACACTAGCCAAGTAGCAAGCTGCACACAATGAACCAGCCATCTCCCAGTGCAGCAGCTGTCAGGGTGGGAGGTTGGGTGGGCCAGAGGTTCATTGCTTCTTCAGCCTGGAGAGACCTGCTGCTCCGATAGAATGGAGCCAAATTGAAGAGGCTGAGCTGGTGGTTAGGGCTTTTGTATTTGCCCCTGGTTCCCATGGTATGGCTGCCATTCCCACCCTGGGCTGGGGAGGAACAAAGGTACCACTCCATTTTAGGGGCCAGCCAGCTACTGCTTTATCCACCTGGGAAGAGCAGAAGGTCTTAATTTGTCTTTGTGTTGTTGTGTTCTTGTCAGTGTCCTTTAGGGAGGTTAACTCTCTGTGTGTTGGCTGGGGACTGGCAGCTAGGGGCGGTAATGAAGGAAGGAACCATACAGGATCTCAGCCCTTAGGAAGAGCTGGGAAATCTGTTTCCCCATACAAGCTCTCTAGCTGCCTGTTAAGAGAAGGAGGGGAGCACCCGCAGTTTCTGTTTCTGACCCCTCCTCCCACCCCAAGAAAAAATAGCCAGAAATCAGCAGTGGAAGGAGAGGAAAACAGTTGACTGTCTTTCCTTCTGTGCCTTCCATGCTCCCAGGTTTAACTCTAACTGTAAAGGGACAGGCAGATTTGCCTGAAAATATTGCGTGAGTTTAGCACTTTTACTTTCTGCCATTCTGCTTTGCAGTTGGATGCTCAGCCTCCCACAGAGGCCTTAACAAGCCACTTGTAGAGATTCTTCCATCTTTCCCCTGTGAAGCCCAGCTGAACCCCACAAGGAGAGACTGGGCTTCAAATGGATCAGCCAGAACATTGGGAGATGTCTGGGAGAAGGTTCAAGGGGAGCAGCTGAGCATCATCAAGACCTGTGGGGTTCAGACTCGGGAACAGGGTATCCAGGACAGGGTTTCTAGTCCACATGATGGGTTCAAACCCAGGGAACAGCAGGGATAGCATCTTCCTGCCAATGCTCTTGATTTTAAGTGAGAGGGTTGGAAGAAGCGTGTACTCAAAAACGTTGGGACTCAGCAGTAGCAGATGTTCCCCTTTCTTTTGCTCTGAAAAGGCCTAGGGAACCTGTAGTTTGTGGTCGCCTGTCTAGCTCACTGATTCCATACTCCCCCCGGCCTCTGCCATTTTTTTCTGCCCCTGTGCTGATGAAGGTATCTACGAAGGATTTATCTCAAATCTGCTGCAGAAAGGAGATAAGTCCCTTTCTTCCCTTATGCCTCTGTCTAGGCAGGAGATGCCGGAGCATAGCAAGGTGGGGCTGGGGCAAGGGGAGGATTTGTGTCCTTTGTTTGAACTTCTTGGGCAGTGGGGAGACAGGGACTTCCCAATGGGGCTGGGAGAAGAAGAGTTTGGCCAGTTTGCTTGAATTTCTTCTCCAGAGATTGGTTGGCATGTAGCAAGACCAAAGGGAAGCAAAATGGTTGACATTTGCCCATAGTTGGCTTAGTAAGTTGACTGGGGACACATGCAGTGGCTGAATCTTCTCCCAAGTGTTCATCTACCACATGGAGCAACAACAGTCATTGTCATCCCTGATTATTGGAATCTCTTGCAGAGGAAACACCAGACCATGCAAGTTTTACCTCTGCAGGATGGTCTCAAGTGTGACAGAGCCGTAGAGAGAACATTAACTTATTCCAGTTAGATAAGGAAGAAAGGTGAGAGGATCTAGATATCCCTAAGGAAGACTGTGTACTTGCTTCTCTCTAAAAGCAGCTGTAAATTTGGAATTGGATATGTTCTTCTACATCATTAATTTCATTCTTAGGTGTTGATTTGCTAGATCCCAGCTGATCAGATAATCCTGTATTCTGTAGAATAAAAGGGATTCTCTGGTCTTCCCCCAAAGCAAAGTAGGAAATAGAGCAAATTTTGGCCGCACAGATGACAAAGACATGGACATCCTGCCAGAGCAAAGTAGCAGCTCTATGTTCAGAAAGGCTAGTGTTGCATGTGTGCTGCCATGTTCTTACACTGGCTTTGGGAAAATGTAGATAATGACCTTTGATGGCAGGTGAACATGGGCTGTGGAGATACATTGGGAAAGGACAAGCAGGGCAATGTTTTGAATAATCTTTCTAGGAAATCTGATCAATTGGTTTTGCTCACCAGGCCATCCAAAGGATCACTGTCCATAACCTGATCTTTTTAATTTTGACACCCATTCAGACATTGGCAAAGAGAGTTGATTGAACTGAAATGTCTAGGCTGCAGGATGACTTGACCTGGGATTAATACTCTTCTCCCTCCATGGAGAGCTAAAGGCAGCCTCCATGTGTTTTAATAGCCATTCTTCTTCCCAGAGAACCTTGAGCAAGGTTGGTGGGTAGGAATGTTTAGCAATTAATGCTGGTATAAAACAAATATGCCATAACTCTCAGGAGGATGGAGGAGAAGGGCTTTGATATGCAGGAAATATCACTACAGCATGGAAACCTACAAGGAGGACAGGGTATGGCTGAACCGAGGGCTAATATGGCATTGCCAGGACTTGGGGAATGAAGCCGCAATGCCAATCTTTTGTCATACTTTCTATTTGTAACATTTATTCCCCACCCATATTCAGGTAGCAATGGAAAGGAAATTAATTTCCTCTCCCTGTTGGTTTCTTCCACTTCTTTGCCCTTTTTCATGTTGGCTTTCAGTCAACTTCCATCTTGCCTGCTTCTATTGTCCCAGCCACAGAATGCCCAAGCTTTTTTCATTCTTCCTCAATATTTGTTTTGATTCTCTTCAGAAATTATGTCTGTCATTTTCTTTCTTAAATCTTTTTTTGTGTATGTGTGTGTGTCTTTTTGTTCACTCTCACTGAGCTGTGAATAATTTTTAATCATGTAAATATTGTCCGCCTCTTAAGAAAACATAGGATATTTTATCAATTGTAAATCAAATCTGTAATCAGTCCCTGTATAATATGAATTATCCCATGAGTGGTTTTCAAGCTCAGGTTCCAAAGGACCAAATAATTAAAAAGATGGTTTTTTAATTGTTTGCCTTATTTGATACATTATTGGGGTATGGAGATGCTGAAATAATTAATGTGGTGTGTTTACATAATCTTTCTCCATTCTGATATGTATGAGATAAACTAGTTATAATTTCCATCAACTTTTATCAGCACAGCCAAGAATGCTAGATCAGTGTTTCTCAAACTTGGCAACTTTAGGCTGTGTGAACTTTAACTCCCAGAAGTCCCCAACCAGCCATGCTGACTGGAGAGTTCTGGGAGTTGTAGTTCACAAACTTAAAGCTGCCAAGACTGAAAAATATTAGATTGACACATGTGGAAGACTACAGAGCTGGATTTGCTAAAATGTAGTTGGGCAGTTTGCAGTTAAGTATTTTTAACACCTCAGTTCTCGTCATATTATATGAAACTACAATGTCCCTTATTTGAATACATATTAGGAAAGTGTCCAACAGTCATTCTAGGCTTAGCATATTGGATAATCCAGCCAATATTTTCTATTTTCCCATCAATATTTTGCCTCATGTGCAAAAATGGATATAATCCATCCATTGCTCAAAAATTCTCAACTGTATGTGTTGCCTGCTCTACTCCAGACTGAATGTGACCGGGAGAGGAAGACAAGAGAAGTCCATATGCTAATTTTAGCATCTCATTATTTGGAGAGAGTGATACTCAGGTTGGTTACAATCATGCTCTTTCACGGGGATAACAGATAAAAATAAGAGTCACTAGGAAAAAAATTGATAGATTTGACACATGAACACATATTAAGGGGCAGTGTACATTTTCTAGACTAGAGTTAGCTTAGTTGAGATGCCAGGCCATAAGCAGGATGGCTGAACACTTATTAGCAGCAGAGGGCAGCAGAATCCAAAGATCAGCAGCATTAGCTGCGCCTTCCTAGCCACAATCGCCCATAAAATGAGAAGGCATGAATGATCGGAAGACAGAGCCATCAGGGGAAACGTAAACACTTAGAGGTCCTCCTGTCTGATGCTCTAATTCAATCAGTGGAGTTAATCTACAGAATCCTATCTCATAACTCTCTGCAACTTCATGAAACTCTCTGTAGGTAACCATCACAGGTTCAACATCATTAATTGCTGCTCTGGTCCATAGCTATACACACATGCCAGCCTTCTTCCCCCACCTGGTGTCTACTCTCTTCAGATGTGTCAGACTTCACCCTCTCCCACAGGTAATGCACCCAAAGGTCAACAGGGAAAAGCCTTGGCTCATTTAAAATTGAAATGTTCTCGCCATGAAAGCCATCTGGGATAGAGTCACTTGCAGGTGCTATTAGTAGATCAGAGAGCAAGTGGAGACTGGGCCTTCTTTGCATCCCCTAAAATAAGACCCAACTTCTTGGCCAAGTTAAGTCTGTGCAGAGGAAGCAATTGTATGGCTAGATTTTCAGATGACGTTTAAACGGTTTGAGTTGGTTTGCTTCCAGTAGTACATCTTTTTACACCTTTTAAAGCATTTGAATAATTCTGAAAATGGGTATTCCACATTCCTGGGTTTGCTCAGTAAATCTGTTACAACTTCAGCAAGCTTATGTTCCCCATCCTGGTTTTCCATTACTTCAGAGGCCTCCTACACTTGCAGTACCAAAATCAGTGTTAATTTGTGAGTTTTAATGATTTTGTGCCATGAAGTCTGTGTTGGCTTTTAGCAGCCACATAAACAGATTTTCTCCATTCTGATGAGTCCCTAACCAGGTCTTTGGTTAGGACACACTGTCACTGTAACCAAGATCACCCTTTACTACTGGCTGTATCCTTTCTTTCTACCTTTTGCAGCATTAGAACCTTTTCCAGAGAGGTAAGTCTTCACGTAATAGGCCCAAAATATGAGCCTAGACATTTGTTCCAGAAATGAGAACTCTGGGCTGATTTGTTCAATGACCTCTTTGTTTGTTTTCTTGGCTGCCTCTGGTGTTCTCAGGAGTCTTCCAACATCAAAGTTCAAAGGCATCAATACTCTTC